>JAYJMB010012074.1:100063-118165 GCA_036873735.1 Pouteria campechiana
ATCGACAGGACATATGAATGTGTATATACTCACTTTTGTAATTAACGACTTGATTTTGCCTTCTATATTGGGCATGGATGAGTGATTTGTTTTTGTGTTGAATGTGTTTTCTTTACCTGGAATCAAAGCATCATTTTGGTGGGTTTAGGGTGTGACCAGGCTCGACCGAGAGGCTTAGGTCTGCATCATTTCTGAATCTACTTTGTTTTGACGGTGGCTATAAGTTTCCTAGTTTTCCCTATCTGTTTCACCTCTATGCACATAAAGTTTGATGCATGGTTGGCTAGCATTTCAAAAGGATTTAAGAGAAGTTCTAATGCCAATGTCATGGATTAATTAATGTATAGCTGCTCTTGATAACATGATTGTATTATTTTTTTGGTGCACAGTGTATTCTAGGAACAAAAATGGTTCCCATTTTGATAAATAGGTTTCTTTTTCGCTCTCATTTTGGTTGTATTAGTGAGAGTATCATACATTGAATTTGCAATTATTACTTGTGGCAATACTTCTGATATTGAATCTAATTCAAACTGATTTTGATTTTGGCTTATAGTTATGCTTGCTTGATTATTGTAGACATGTGGTTGGATGATTATATTTTTGATTGTGATTAAATATTTAAGATTTTTATTATAGTTGGATACTAATGTTTATATATATATGGTTGCATGTTTAAACAATGACTTCAATTAATTAGACTGTCATAAGATTTTCATCAACTTGAATTCTAACCCTAAACTCTAACTCTGCCCAATTTTTAAAAATAGGATTAGAGTTGAGGTTTTACAAAAATAAGATTGGAGTTAGGGTTATAGTTGAAGTTTTATAAATAGGATTAAGATTAAGTTTAAGTGTAACTTAAATTTTATGAGCTTAAGTTGCACCTTTATACAAGTGTGCGATGGGTTGGATCATCCCAACCGTTGATTAAGGGCTGATGGATAATAAAAGATTCTTTCTCTCGAGGGAAAGCCTAGTCCCAGCACTTGTTGTTGGTATGACTGATTGGTGATGGACAACCATCGAATCAGACCAAGCATGCACAAATTTTTTCAGTTCAGAAGCAAGTTTGGATTTGTGATCCCTGTACTAATTAAACTCGACATGAAGAGGCTATGTCCCCGGTTGACATATATCATGATGATTTTAGCAAGAAGAAATATGTAACCACCTATACAATCAATGGTGCGCATTGGGGTAACCTGATTTTTTATAAGGTTGGGTTGGATTTAAAAAAAAGAAAAAACAGATAAAAAAGTTAAAGTTCTACTTGAAACAATTTCAAAATAAGATTTAGTCACATTGACACCATATTAAGTCCTACCTAAGACTTTCAACTTGATTTGCTTAATGATTTGAATAATATCATATAAATAAATGTAAGTGTGTGTCACTATTTCAATATTTATATTAATCTTTTTAAGTTGTAGCCATTAAAATTAGAAAATGGTACGTTGCAAGTCTCAACAAAATATTCATAAATTTGTGAATAAAGCATACTTACACTAATAATGATATTATTATTTCAACTAGCAATATTTGATCATATACTTATAAAATCGATGAAAATAATATAAAATGTATCAAAAGTTATTGATTAAAATCAACCCAAAATGTTGACACGGACTCAACTTAAATTCTGTTTAGAATTTTAAAATAGGATCAAGGTTACTACTGTGTTAAATTTTTAAAAAATAGGATTACTATTAAGTTGACATAAACCCAATGTGACTGAAACCACCGAAAATATAAAGAGAATATAAAAGCTCTCTTTTTCTATTTTTATTTTGCTATATATAATATGCACTTTTAACTATATAATAATAATAATAATAATCTTACTTTTTTTAGTCCTTACTCTTACTTCCTTTAAAAATTCTTATACATTTTTTATTTGTTTACTTCCCCATTTCTTATCCAACTAACAGCATACCTAGCTTTCCTTTTTAATCAGTCACACATATATATATATATATGTGTGTGTGTGTGTATGTACACATATATATACATATATATATATATATATATATATTATCTTCACTGCATGATAATCTATGGAAGGAAGAAAGCCAGCGTTCTCAAAACTAGCAACTGAAAGCCAAATGGTCCATTTCTTCAGTAGCCGAAAACAATGTCATGCTGGGCAGACGTACAACACACTCCCAGTCCCAAATCCAAGCCGCAGGTATACCATTTCGAATCATGCATTAAAAAGAAAAGCAGAGATGCATGCATGTCAGTGGAGATTCTTCACAAGGATGCCTTCAAAGGTTATACCCGGCCCAAATGCCAGTATTAAACCCCACTCCTCCCCGCCACCTCTCTGAAACTCCTCCCTCATGTAATCCAGCACGTAAAAGATCGTATTGCTGCTCACATTCCCGTAATCCCTCAACGCCCTCCTGCTGCACTGCAGCTTCTCCTCTCTCAGCTGCAGCTTACCCTCCACCTTCCTAAGAATCGCCGGCCCGCCCGGATGCACAGCCCAAAACAAGTCATTGAACTCCACCAAACCCACCTTCTTCATCAGCTTCATGCAGAATTCCTCGATGTGATCTTCGATCTTCTGCGGTAGGTCTCTCCCCAGCTTGAAGTTCATCCCTTCCTCCGACAGCCGCCCATCTATCACGCCGTGAGTCCCCGGCAAGAACTGCTGCACGGCCCAGTTCAGCTCCATGAATGCCGTCTCGGAGGCCTCGACCGGGTCGGCCCCGATAATGACCGCCGCGGCCCCGTCGCCAAAGAGCGCAGCGCCGACGAGGTCATAGGGGCGAGACATGTTCGGCGGCCGATAGCCCAGGATGGTCGTCTCCGATGTGGCAAGCAGGACGCGGCTGCCGGGGTTGTTTTCGGCGATGTCCTTGGCGACCCGGAGGCCAGCGACGCCGCCATAGCAGCCCAGGAAATACAGCATCACCCTCCCAACGTCGCTTCTCAGCCCCAGCTGGCTGGCTAAGTAGAGATCGCCTCCCGGCAATCTCATTTCGCTTGAGGATACGTAAACGAGGTGGGTGATATCTGCAGCTGGCCGCCCCCATTCCCTGATGCAGGCACGGCTCGCTTCCGCGGCCATGTCTACAACTGCAGGGTTTGCTATCTCCAGCCGCTGCTTGATTGTGGGAGAGCCCTCAATCGCCAGCTCCGGGTAGTCGTCCAAGATCTCCTTTGACATGATTGTGTATCTTGTTTTCACGGTAGTGCTCTTGCCTGAAAACATGCAAAGATTGATTAATGCATAAGCCTGGCTACATATAACTACATACTCAGCAGCAAGTTACGTTGCTTACACAGGCGCTCTAGCTTCTCCTTGATTGCAGAATCCTGGCATTTTGTGTGGTCGAGGTAGGCTTCGACCAGCAACTCTTGGGGGATGACATGGCTTGGAAAGGCCTTGCCGAGAGCCAAAATCCCAGCCGTCTTGGGCGTGAGCTTGGACGTGGGTGTCACGGAGAAGGAGATTTTGTTGCCTTGAGCATCAGCTTTCGACATCCTGTGGGCAAAAGAGTCTGAGGGCTAGCTGTCTGTCTGCTTTGGACGTTGGCTGCTGCATTTGCGTGGGGGTGGGGAGAGGCTTTTTAACGTGATGGGAGGTTGGTTTCTGGATCGGGTTTGGTTCCGAATAAATGAGACACGAACAAAGAGGGCGTGAATTTTTCTATTCAGAGTTGGATGTCTGCACAAAGAGCGTGACTCGATATTAATCCAATCCTCTGAAACGTAACAAAGTTGAGAATGCAATGCATCTGTCTTTTGTTTTAGGAGTCCGGATCATGCGCATCCGTATTCTACTGATGTTGCAAATTGGAGAGCGCGACATCGCTCATGGCACGTGTGTGAGAGGTGCATGAGATACTCCCAAGATTTAAAATAAAGATATCATGAGAATTTGAATTGCTTACCAGAGCAAATTGCGATGCAGCGGTGTTTGAATTAGACACAGATGGATGTAACTATGAATTTTCCAAGGGTGGCTATTGTAAATAAATCAAAACTTTTAATATTTTTTATTTTTATATATAACTAGTTTATAAAAAATTATTATTATTATTATAACATTTTCACTGCTTTTTAAATGAATAAAGCACTAAAGTCATTTTTTAACTTCTTTTTTTTTCAAAAATTAAATTTTGCTAAGTTATTTATGTTTAAATAATTACTTTAATCTTCCTTGTAAAGTATAAAATATTAAAAAATATCACTATATTAAATTTTAAACAAAGATTAGACCTTGATCGTAAATTTAATATGGAACTATTTTTAATTTTTTATTCTTTATAAGATTATTTAAAACTTTAAATTTATTATAAATATTAAAAAGATTATATTTTAATCATAGATTTGATGTAGAGACTTTTGTAATTTTTATTTTTTAAGGTTATTCAAATTTTTTTATATAACATAATTGTAGTAATTATTTAAAATAAATATTTTATTATAATTTAATCCTTATGTAAGAAATAAATGTAGTTAAATTATTTTTATTTAACTTAGTTAAAAAACATAAAAATGCAAAATATTTTTAAGTTTTCTATAAATAATATTATATTAACTAATTAATTAGAATAACTATTGTATAGCTATAATTTTAATTTTTGTTTGCTAATAAAGTCCTAAAATTACTATTTTCTCATGATGTGCCCATTTTATAATTAAGTTATGTTAAAATATTTAGTTGTAAATAATTATTATATTTTATATTAAACTAATAGATTTGAAAATTTTTATCGCGAAGAAAAATTTAAAACTACCATCATATTAAATCTAAGATCAAGATTTATAATATTAAGACTTAATCTTTGTCATAGATTTAATGCAATAATATTTTTAATATTTTATAACTTACATGGAAGATCAAATCCATTAGTATAATATAAATTAAAGTAATTATTTAATATTAAATAACTTAGTATGATTTAATCTTTGAATAGATTGAATGTTTAAAAACTAGACTTTTAATGCTTTATTCAAATAAAAATAAAAAATATGATAAATATTATTAGTTTTTATAATATATATATATATAAATGTTAAGAGTTTTGATTTAGTTACGAAATAAGTAATTATATATTTAAAATTTACGTCTTATCAATATGCGTTGGAAACCTCCTTCCCCGTGCGTTAGCATACAATTCAAACTCACGCGTACATGAGTCTTGGCGCTCTCCAATTAACAGCATCAGTGCGCATCAGGTGATCCGGGCGCTTTTTATAGTTTACTCCTATGTACTTTCAAGTCTGGCTGCCAGCTTGTTTTACGGTGGCATTGAATACTCAACTAAATATGGAGTATGGACGGGCATACACAAATTATGAAGTATGGTAGAACGCAGGTAGCAGTAATTGGTGGTCCATGCTGTCGGATATCTGCCCATATTGAAGCACTTTCTAGTGTATATATCCATACGCCATTATCATGTGAATAATGAGTTCTTCTCAAGAGGATTTCACCAGCTTCACAATTCTGCGATTTTTATCCTATAACTATTAATTTTAGATATAGGTCTTATATAATTGTGATATTGGCCCCATGATTGACGACCGTGGTTTTGGTGTTTACTTCCAGCACTTGTGGGGTATGTTTGTCTTTTTATGTTGAAAAGAATGAAAGATTAATGAACTGCTCCTTTATTCTTATTTATCATTACATTTCTATTTAAAAGCCAACATGATATTTCTTTTCTTTTTCTTTTTTCATGCAGGACGCTGGTTCACAGAATAGAGACTAACCCCATTTGAGGATGGTAAATGGGTGGAAAAGTTTTCCACTTTTTAATATGATTTGATGTATTTACTTTTTAACAACCTTATTTTTAATCATAATTATTTACAATTCCAATCAGTAATTATTCACCACCTTTTCATAAATTTTTTTTTACCTATTTTATCTTTATTTACTTTATTTCTAATAATTATTCCTTATTATAGTATATTATTCTCTTTCTTTTTCTCTTCTTTTGTAGATCTTTTTTCGATCTTTTTCCCATCCTTGAACAAACTTGTACGGGTGTATTTGTCTTGAGAAAAAAGATGGATAAATCTTGTGTTCTTGGAAAAGGGAAGCAACGTTTTTTTCAATTTTTTTTCAGTGATGTGATATTTAATTATTCCTAAAAGAGTTACCTTTTATATTATTATTTATTTATTAAAAAATTATTTGTTATCTTTATTTATTCTACAACTGATATTATTATTGACATTATTACCTTTTCTGTTACTATCTTTTTTCTTCTCTTCGTCTTTTGCATACCCTAAAAGAATGCTTAAAAATGTTATAGAAGTGGATTTTACTTATTAAGATCTTGAATGTGCTTAATAAATTGAAATCACATCAAGATCTATAATTAGGTTTCCCAGTTGCATTAACATTGCGCAAAATTTGCGCCCAACTGCGTCGTCCACGTTCAACCGAACTGAACGACAGCCAGACTGATGTGTCAGTACTGCACAGACCTCCAAAGCAGCTCCGATGTCGGCTATGAGCAGAGCTCCGGTGCTGAAGTAAACCACTGAACCAGAAGTAACGAAATCAGCAGCACTTCTTCTGAATGCAACAACAGCGACAGCTACCGCGACGGCCCGACCATCAAAACGAAAACCCGGTTTAATTATTTAGATACTGAGAAATGTAGTTGATATTAATTAAATTATTTATAATAATTATTTAAATTAAAATTTTCATATTTAATTTAATAAGTTGCTAATTTTGCTTATTCACCCAAAAAACTGTGTTTGAACTTTGAAGGAAAAACCTTTCGGCAATTAAGCGTTAAGCCCAAGCAAAGCAAATCCCATCCAAACAACAGGCAATTGCGCTTGCAAATTAGGGAAAACGGAAGTCTTCTGACATAATTCTGGAGAACGAGAAGCCCCTCAAGTTAAGAAAAGGGTTCTGAGGTAAATATCGCCCCAGGCGGTTCGTTAAGCCCATTCAAATCTTTGTTGGGATTCCATAATTGCTGCTTGGGTGTGGCGTGGACGTTGAGGAAGAAAATAACAACTCTGCTATTTTAACTTGCCAGGCTAATAACTGAAAACTCAATTCCATACACTACTGCATCCAAAGAGCCGCACTCGAAGCTCGACCTGACAAAATTCGACCTAAACTATCCCCCAGAAAGATGGAACCCATATTTCGTTATTTACATGCAATTCTAGGCACATGCTAAACATGTCCACCGACTTCATCCTGTCTACTTCTCAAGAGGGACGACGGAAATAGTAACTGCAGAATAAGATAAGCAGCAATAAGAAAGAAACCAAGTGCGATGCAAACCTTGTAATGCCTAAATATTGAAAAATCTAAAATAGTAAAAGATGCAGAGGAGAATTGCTTACACAAAAACTTTGATACCATAGATGGATGCGTATTTTCGCACAAGTCGTTCTACTGAGTACCATTCTGAGCGGTTGCTTCCCTCTTGGTACCCTATTCTTGGCATATGAACCGATGCTTTTAAGAAATTTAAATAGAAAAATACATTAGAAGCCAGCAAAAATACATCATTGAAAATTAAGTAAACCAAATAGTTTGATTTTGCATGTACCAAGGCTTCGAGAATTATCCTAGGTTAGATACTCAATCTTATCTTCCTATTATACAGGTAAAGCAATACAACTTTCTTAGTAAAATTAAGAGTTGTGTGAAGAGTACCAGAATTTTGAGCAGCTGAGTATGACAACTTCCGTAGGCATTGCTCCAGATCAGGCATAGAGATATTGCTACGAGGAACCTTACGGCGAGGATTATATGACTGTACAATGGCTAAAGCCACCCACTGAGGAGCATTTCCATCCTTGTTATTTTCATCAATGTCCTCTGAACATCAAAACCAACCACAACTTCAAAGGCTGATGACGGCATGAAAGCTATAAGGAAACAGACAGAAGATAGCTGTATTGAACTTCTAAAGATGCTAGAAAACAAGAGAGTTTAGAAGGCTAGAGATTAAAAAATTCAATAGAAATGGGGTGGCAATGTGGGTAGACTTAAGGAAAAAAAATGGAGGAAGAGTGCGGGGCATTCACTACAGGGAATGCTAAAGTTGGATAAGACCTATAGATAGCTGATCTTACTAAGAAGACAAATGGAAGACTAAGGCTTCATTTGGCCGTGCGTTGCACGGGGTTAAAGTGCTTTCGGAGGCATAAATGCGTTTTTGTACAGAGTTAGTTTGGCCGCATGTTTCCTTCACCGCATTTTTTTTTTACCATAAAAGCTCATTTTCTACGTTTAGGCAAAAGCTATAAATTACTGCTTCTCCTAAACGCACTTTTGCAAAACTACTAAATCTCACCATGCGGCCAAACGAAGCCTAATTATAGTATTACTTTTCTCCCTTGCCTTTCTCCCAAAGGAAGATAATAGAATTTCCTACAATACATTCCCAAGTGCATTAAAAAGTTAAAAAGCACTAAATAAGGCTGCATTAGTTCTGGACATCCAACTGGTCTGAAGTTGGGTTCAACAAAGCCACATAAAGCATGAATGTGTATGTTAATTTGGAAGGTAATTAAAATTGTCAAGGGTTAAACAAATGCATGCCTCCGGTATCTACCAGCTAAGCTACATAACTGAAGACAAGTTAAGAAAAGAAAAGAAAGGTTGTAAAAACACATGCAGGTCAAAGTGGAAACAATTCCATGTGCAAGCAACCTAAGAATGACACTTAGCCAATTGCAAAAGAATGTTTAACTATATTTAAAATACATTCTAGTGAAAAAAAATCCTTAAAGAAAAGCTGGAGAAACAGACAGGTTGGATCAGAGACAATTCCATGTGTAAGAATTCAAGAATGCTGAAGACATCTGAGACTAAACAACTAAATCTCTTTTCCTCCTTTTCCTACCCCTTTAATTGATGTAAAATTTATCCATCCTAATAACTCTACCTTTTCCCCCTTATTACCTTCTATATTTTCATCTAAAAAGCCTATTTTTTATCTTATTTGTTTATTTAATTATTTTTATCTTCATTCACTTATTTCCAATTATCACCCTCTATTACATCATATTATTTCTTCTGTCCCTTTTCCAAATTTCACTTTTTTTCCTCTTTTTTATGATTCCAGAACCCATGTAAAACTAGAGAAAAAGAATTTTCCTCAGGTCTTACTTAATGAGAAATTTACTTCACTTTACTCCTAACCAACATAAACAGTCAAGTGGCTAGTCCATCTATCTAAAATTTTTTCATTCACGATTCTATATTTTTCATAGTCAACCATATCTTTTCCACAATCAGCAGTCAATTTCATCTTTATGTCATTATTTCAATACTATTGCTTTCCTCAAGCTAACATCACATTTACCTTCTTTTTGCATTCTCTCTCATTTCTTCTTGAATTTTCTCAATCCAACCAGGCCCTTAGTCAATTGCACAAGAATATTAGACTATTTTTAACACATAATTTGGTGAAAAAAATCTCTTATTTATTAATCACTCACAAGGGCATTAGAGAGAACAACTAACCATTGACTTTTATTAGATGCAAGTCACCCAAGTGAAGGTCCCCACATTCAGAAGCCTGACGATATGCATCTGGTATACTCCCAGAAAGATTGGCTAAGGCGTCAAACATTCCTCCATGACCCCAACTCCCAGAGTCATCAACACAACTGTCAAAGAAGCTACATAAGTGAACTGCAAAAAGAAACTCCAGCAACCAAATAGAAATTTAGACATTGATCATTTTAATCAAGACAAATATATCAACTATGTCCAAGATCTAAATACAATAGAATTTATCTGAAGCTAACAAAATGACGGTCTCCATCCATCACTCTCATATGCCAGCTTTCAAAAGGCATACCATCAACTGAATCCCATACAAAAAGATCAGAAATAGGAAACTCACCTAGAAATTATGGTAGGCTCAGATGGGCAAGTTTTTAATGGTTTTGTACAATCCCCATAAACAAATTCAACAGACCCTGAATCTGACATTATGTCATCATTCACTGAACAACCAGGATCACTGACAGCTAATGACTTGTAACCAAGAGCTTCCCACTTTGACAACTTCTTCTCTTCTGCTTTCTTACGTACAGCTTCATGTTTCTCATGCCTTGTTTCAGATGAGACCCTTCTCCTTCCCAATTCTACAGAAGAATCGTCAATTGATTGGGATGCTTCTTTGAATTTCTCAACCCATGACAAATATGAAGACTCATCAAAACCAGGATCAAAACTAGAAGCAGAAATTCTTTTGACAGATATGTCATCTCCATTCAACAAATCCTTGGGATTGATCTCAAATTTCCTGTCATTTTCATCACCCTTAACTGATTGTTCATAAGCACGCATTTCAATAACCTTTTCTGCCATAGCATTCAGTTCCACCACATTTACCCCATCTGAATTTTCATTGAGATCAGTAGGATCAAACCTATGTAGCCCAAATATAAGAGAGCGCAAGTCATTAGCTTCAGATCCTGCATCTTTCCCTTCACCGTGGATATCCTCCTCTCTTCCAACCACATTATGGCTTAGCTCCAATTTCCTCTTTGCTCTTCGCATGATTATCTATTCACACAAATTTGATTCCATGAATGAGAAAAAATCGCATGTGTCATCTGCAGTTAACCAAAGTAGTATGCAAAGGCTTACATCTCACCTCTTCCACAGTATGAGCAGATACTAGATTTATAGAGAGGACATGGTTCACCTGACCAATGCGGTGGGCACGCTGCAAAGCCTGCTTATCTACCTGTGGATTCCAATCTTGCTCATAAAAGATGACCTGAAAGCGTGTTTACTGAACTCAGTGATTCAGCATGAGATGTTAATGGATAACTCAAGAAATCCTTGATTCAGTGGCCCACAACTCACAGTATCAGCAGCAACAAGATTCAGACCAACTCCACCTGCTCTCGTTGAAATCATAAAGACAAATGCACTTGGTTGATCAGCCTGAGTTTTTGATGTGCCCTTAGGTAGTTGCACGCTGAAACTTTTTATGGCAGCAAACCTTTCCTCTGCCCGAATAGATCCATCAAGACGCTCATAAGAATACTCGCGTAACTCCAGAAAATCCTATAGTACAAAATCAAGAGTTTTTAATACATGCATAGACCAGATAATCTGAGGTTGACACAGGACAAGTGATCAGAACCAAGAAAAATAAATGACCTGAAGAATGTCAAGTGTGTGTGTCATCTGAGCAAAGAGAAGAACACGGTGGCCAGCAGCATGGAGTTTTTGTAGCAGATGGTCCAAAAGAATAAGTTTCCCACTAGCCTGATAGATAGGCATACGGAAAAATTAGATTTTTTTTTTTAATGTCAAAACATATAAAATAAATAAATAAAGGAAACGAAAGCAGTTCAGGTCATTGGCCTATGAAGAATCAGCAAATAGGGTGAAGGCTGTGAACACAACGGGGCCTAAGATTATGAAGAAAGTAAATCAATGTAAAGTCCACATCTACCTGAACCAAATGTTCTCCTTCTTTGTATGGTTCGGGCTCAATGCCATTGAAAAGGTAAGGATGGCTACATGCCTTGCGAAGCTGTATTACCTAAAAACAAAGAATAAAGGGTTTAAAAACAGTTAATAGAAACATCAGAGGCAAACCTCACCACACATTTTCAAAACGAAAATTGCAGTTTGTGAACACGTAAGTCAGTAGTCACATGCTGGGATACACTAGTTAGTGAGATTATATTCACTCTCAAATGGCATGGGGAAAATTGGTGTCATCATGGTATATCACAGTTGCTGCCTTATGCTGAAAGTATGCTAGTAAGATTATATCCACTTTCAAATGGCATGGAGAAAATTGGCATCATCATGGTATATCACAGTTGCTGCCTTATACCGAAAGTATGCTAGTTAGTGAGATTATATCCACTCTAAAATGGCATGGAGAAAATTGGTGTCATCATGGCATATCACAGTTGCTACAGGGATTGCCAACAGAAATGCAGATGATAATTTAATTTGCCAAGTTAAAGTATATAACCCTCAGAAGTGTTAAACGGATGAGCCATACAGTCAGACAAAGGATCTTCACTTTTAGAGCTGAAAAACACCAAAACTAGACCATATACATCCTCCTTTACAACTATAGAAGATGCATCACTCCACATTTTACAATATGCATCTAACTTGATCGTATTTCTCTTTATTTGGCATAAAATATATCAAATAGAGAGGTGAATACCAAATGAATTATGTAATGTAGGTTCTATCATGTCATCAAGAGAACAAGAAAAAGGATCTTCAATATTTTCATGAAGCGGGCACAGTGCAGAACATGGCACATTGGAGTCTTAAACATAAAATGTGAAATCATTTTCTGAAAGCTATGAAATTGTCTCTCCTTAACAAGCTTTATATTTTTCCATGTTACAAGCATTAGCCAAGTTATGCACATACAAACTCAAGATTAAGAGTCAATCCTCTAAACGGAAAACTTCTTGTAAAAAAGAACATTGTCCATGTCGGTTTAAAATCTACTGAACTACTTTTTACAGTTATCTCTTGTAGCAACAATCTGTGCAGCAGCATCCAACAATGATTACACAATGATAATAGCTGCAATAAGGATACAACAGCATTAATGCCAGAAAGGAGTCCTACACTGATTTTGGTTCAAAAGATGAGAGACAGAAATTACAATATTCTGTAATGATTGATGACTTGAAGATCCAGAAGACAGCTCAAGAAGTGCAGGGAGTTCCCTCCTCAGTATTGAAAAGTAGACCTTCTTTTGCAGAGGGACAAGTGGAGCCATCCTATCAAGATGAAATAGCAACAAAATAGTTAAGGATTTGCCATTGGATGGCAAAAACATAGCTGGATGATTGAATTTAACATAATGATATTTAACAATATGAATCCAGGGTGGAGAAACTAACACAGTAATCTCTGTAAGAGGTGGTAGCAAGAGAGTTCCCTTCTCAACAAGCATTGATTTGGTTCGCCGCAGCATAAATGCCCTCAATACATATTTTAAAATTCTGAGCTGTTCCTTAACTTTGACTATATCATGACCTGCTCAAAATGGCAATTGATATGTCAGGATAATGTTCTATTTTTATCACAAGGTTCTTCCAAAATTATGAAGCTTCTTTCTTTTAATAAACAGAAACTTGAGCAACAAAAAGAAATGCATGAATGATACACGATGAGTAGGTGAACTAAATGGAGAAGCAGTTTGTTGAAATTCAAATACAATAACATCTCTTGCAACTGAAGATATTTATTGGATGCTATAAAGACAATACAAAAAGTTAAGCATCCATTTTTATCACAAGGTTCTTCAAAAATTGAGAAGCTTCTTTCTTTTAATAAACAGAAGCTTGAGCAACAAAACAAAATGCATGGATGATACACAATGAGTTGGTGAACTAAATGAAGAAGCACTTTATTGAAATCTTAATAAAACAATATCTCTTGTAACATGAGATATTGAAGCGGTTTGTTGAAATCCTAATACAGTAATATCTCTTGTAACTGAAAGTGTTTATTGGATGCTCTAAAGAAAACACAAAAAGTTCAGCATTGCCTTGCAAGAAAAGAAAACCTCCAGCCAAAGATTTGCCTAGTTTTCCATTTCCGAAGAAAAAGAAAAAGAAAAGAAAAAGAAGAACAAAAATTCATGAGTACATCAGTGGAATGCCACAATCCTTGAACATAAGAGGTGCTAAAACACCATGGTCAGGATGTGGCAGCAGCAGTCTCTTCTTTTATCATTTACTTTTCCCCATCTGACAATCTCAGTATCATTCAATCAGCTGCCCATGCTTAGACAGAGCCCACCTGTTACAAGGTAGGCTTCCACATGCCAGCACATGCGCAGATACAGCAATATGATGCAGGACCCCATCAGATTTGCCCACCTTGTCTTCTTTTTTTTTTTTCCGCATACCAATTTCAAAATCACTACATAAAGATTGACATTTAACTGGGGCCTTGATGCCAGAGACAGTCACTTAAGTTCTTCGTCAGATAATTGGACTAGCCTGGATCTGGATTATGGAACCTAAAAGGAGCAGTGATCTTAGTATCGATATTATCGATGATATTATCGCTGATAATATTGTTTTATCACCCTAACAATAAAAAAACACACCTGAAAATGAAATTATCTTCTAGTTTCATAAAATATTGACATTATCATCGATTTTATCAATATTGTCTTAGTTTATGAACAAAATCTCGCGATAATATCAATTTTATCATTCCCATAAACGATAAAATCAATTCACATGGTAAAAACCTCCCTTGAGGATGTTGTTTTGCTTTCCATCACACCAAACTCATTTCTTTAGCTGCGAAATCCCTTCCCACAAAAAAACTGCAATTTTCGAAACTTCCATGCCAATTTCGTGGAAAAAAAACAACATTTGTAAGATCAAATCTTGCTTTTGGAAGTTCAAACTTTAGAACCTGTTTTCACGAAAACAGTAAGGTTCTCTCATTTTTCTTGATTTTTGCATATGGAATTGATTATTTTTGCATTGTATTACATTTTCACATTGATTATAATAGATTTAAATAAGAATTGTTGGTAGATTTAAGGAATTTTTTGAAGATTTGGGGAAGAACACGGAATAAGAATTTTCCTCAAATCATTTGATTGAGCCCAAAATTGATAATGCCTGTGTTTCATAATGTTTTTAAGATAATAAATATTTTAAAAATATTTTTCTTGACATATTTTTCTTTTTTATCTGTATTTTAAAAAAGGAATTCTTGGAAAAAAGGCTTAAATCATTATCTTCCCTCAAATGCAATGCTTTGAGGCTTTAAATCGTGATAATATTAACATGATTACATATGTTGAGCATTTTTCATCCAAACAATTTTTTTAATTAATCCCTAATTTTTAATTATTTTTTAATTAAAAAATAGTTTAGAGAATTGTGTTTTTTTTAATCTCGTCTATATCATCTATTTACTAATATATATGTGAAGCAGATATATCTAATTTCAATATATAGC
Organism: Pouteria campechiana; assembly: GCA_036873735.1. NCBI lineage: Eukaryota > Viridiplantae > Streptophyta > Magnoliopsida > Ericales > Sapotaceae > Pouteria > Pouteria campechiana. Next base: position 115,014 of record JAYJMB010012074.1, read on the forward strand.
TATTTTTTTATTATGAATTTATATATAATAAATATGAAAAATTATTAAAAGGTAAGTAAGTGCTTAAAAAATTCTAATAAGCTTTGGTTGCATGTTTTCATTATTTATTCAATGGTGGATTCTTTAATCTAAATTTTTGCTCAAATTGTGTATTTATATTTATCATAATTAGTTTCATTAAAAATCTTTCAAAATTTCTCTGCTTTTTTAAATTTTCTATTTTTCCAATAACGTTCCAAAAAAAATGATAATATTTTTTTCCGGACCACTAATAAGTAGGTATTTAGCGATCATACAAACACTTAAAGGGAGCACCCTAGTTGATTTGTAGTATGAATCTCACACCTAGTATTTGAGTTGGCACCTGTTGGCTATTCAGAGGGTGGGTAGAGGTAGCAAATAGCAGTAATTATTGTTTCTTGGCATGATTGGAAAATTATTCTCTCAATCAGAGGAAGCATCTGAATGTGAGGATACTGTTCCGATAAATTTTTCTTGAAGCAACCAGATACAACTAGATAGAATGCAGTTTCAAGTACATAAGTATACTTTCCACATCAGACTTATCATAAAGATAGAAATCCTCTTAGAATGGTATCTTGATGAATGATAAGGGTACCTTCTGAAGAGATTCCAGCTTCCTTGAAAGTGGAGATGAACTGTTCCAACGTCCCAAAGATCAATGGCATGCAAAAATGCATCAAAGCCCAAAGCTCAGAAAGGTTATTTTGGATAGGAGTTCCTGTCATCAATAACCGTCTGGGCATGACAAATCGTTGCTCAAGCACATTATACAAAACCTGCAAAGCATCAATCGCAATGTAACAGCTAGTCCATGAATGTAACATTTAGAAAATGATTACCAAATAGGAGCACCCACACTGGAAGGGTTTTTAAGGCGCTGAGCTTCATCAATGACTGCATAGTGCCATGGAATTTGACAAAGAAAATCTTGGTCCAACAATGCTACATCATAAGTTGTCAACAGAATATCGAAAGGCAAAGCAGACTCTGCCTGTAAGGACCAAAACTTAAAAAGGAAAATAAGGCAAAAATAGGCATTGAATGTATTTTTACACAAACCAGGTGCATCGAAATAAATAACAAAAAAAAAATTGTGTTACATTAGTGACTCCTGTCGAGAAAAAGGATGCAAACTGCATGTGGCTTCAAGATGGATTTGAAACACAGTAACTGCAATCTGAAGGCCACTTCCTCAATATGAATATAGAAAAATAGATTAAAAGGGTTACTCATGTAAAGTATTTCCAGCCTCAGGAGATTCCACAGTGCTATTAATGCCGCCCAATTAAGATTCCACTTACAAAACAAAACGGAAATGAAAAATTGATTGAAGCATTTATAAATTGATAGGACACTATTTCGTTAAACAAAATGGGAAAAGACTTAGGATGGAAAGGAAGAAGCAGGAAGGTTCCAGCCTTACATCTGATGATGAGAGTTGTTGCTTTACGTATCCACATGCCTTTGTCCTCAGATTGCAGCGAGCTGCCTTATCCCCAACATACCTAAGGACCCTCAGACTTGGGCAGAAGTTGGTGAACTCAGACATCCAACCATCTGTCACGCTGAGGGGGCATAAAACCACTGCAAAGTAGAAATAAAGATAAAAGCATGTAACTTTTACATACAGAACAAAAAGCATGTAATTTGTATTTCAGAACAACATAAGAAATGTAGTCATAAAATTGCTCAATCATAATTCCCCATTAAGAGGGAGTGCGTAAGCAAGAATTAACAACCATGGGGGAACCACGATTAAAGTGATCCACAGCATTGATTGATGGACTTCATCAGAGATGAGAATGCTACACAAGCCTTCATTAGTAAGCTCCCAACTATTCAGAACTTTGACTACTTGCCATGAATCTAGATCACTCATGTAATTTCTTCTTTATTGCTTATGGCGGCCATTGATCAAAAGTCAGCCTCCTCCAACGGGTGGTAAGACTGTCATGGCCATCCCCGCTGTTGGGCCAAATTGCTAACATTTCAGGCCATTAGTGTCAAATCCCAATCCAATACCATGCACATAAAGTATTGTTCTCTTCGATTCGTTAAGGTGTGGGGCTCAAATGTGACCCTTGGCAATTGGCATATATTGTATTGAGTCAGGATATGACAATCGTCCCCACCTGCAGATTCCTATGGAGCACCCATGATCATCAATTACTCGTTGAGTGAAAAATAGGAGAAAAGATGAAGATTCTGGACTCACGGAATGGCCCAGGTGACATCCGGTGGACTTTCAAATAACTCAAGAAAGCAATAGCTTGCAAAGTCTTCCCAAGGCCCATCTGCCAAAAAACAACCTCTTAGCTCAAAAATGCTTAAGAAGAATCTACTGTCGGCACTATCAACATGCTGCAGATACACCGTGACACCGGTTGCCTACTGATCCAGATTAGCCGAATTCTCATCAATCTGACTGCTGGACAGCGAAGATTAGCCAAATAATTTCAACTGTTGAGTTTAAACATTTGAGGCATCTAGCCGACATGATCCCTTTTGGTCTGAACAGCGATTTTCTATGCAAGTATGGATCTCGGATATCAACCGGCAGCAATAACCACAACAGCAAGAAGAAAACACCTAACCCTAGATTAGAGAGCGAAAAGTCCGACCTCATCCCCTGCAGAAGAAAACTCAAACCGTATAAACATTCAGCCCAAAGCAATGAATAGAAAGAGGGTTAGGTTATGCAAGCTACCGAGGATGACATTGACACCGAGGGTGTATCTCCTGATGAGCCAAGAAACTCCTTCCTGCTGGTGGGGTTTTAGAGTTGCAGAGATGCCCAAATCTGCGGAATTCAAGGGTGGAGATTCGTCGCTGCAACCGCGACGATCGTTGGAGAGGATGAAATGGGCTGCTGCTTTCAGCCTCTGCTCGTAGTCCATTTTCTGGGATTTTTACTTCTTGTTCTGTACGGTTGCATGCACAGAAATGGCGAGACCAGGTGGAAACGGTTGGTACGGTCGACTTTGTAGTCGGAGAGAGAGAGAGAGAGAGGCGCCAAAAAGACACTTCGTTTAAAAGCTGTCGCATACAACTGGCAGAAGTTATGTCCATTGCAGCTGAGCCGCCCTGCCCTCGAAAGCGGAAATCAGAGAGCGAGAATCAACCTTAAC
>JAYJMB010012074.1:124537-141494 GCA_036873735.1 Pouteria campechiana
CCGAGAAGCCAAGTCGTTTATGACGTAAGTCGTTCGAATTTTCCACATACAACTTCAAACGCGATCCAGAATAAGAAATTCAAGGAAAACACCAGAAATCGCAACGAAATACGCTAGATTGCAGCTATCTCAGGGCAAAAAAGCTGAGAAATCGACGTACCTCTGTCTGAGAAGACCCGGAAGCGAGAGAATCGGAGATTGGAAATCAACAGGAAAACGAACCGGAGAGATTTTCGCGATGAAAATCTCCGATAGCGAGAAAGAGAGAGAGCTGCTATTTCTGGAAGAAAAGAGACTCAAAACGAGGACAGCGAGGAAGACAAGAAAGGAAGAAACGCGGAGAGAATCAAAACCAGACTCATCGCATTCCACAGAGGCAGTTAGGAGGGAAAGAGCGGATTCGGTTTTTTTATACCTTTGTACCATCGGTTTCCGAAATTGCCCCCGCTCAGCCATCTAGTCAAATAAGATTAAAATAAATAAAAATATAATTATTAAGAATATAATATTATTAAAATCAGAGCCTTGATTAAACTGGTTAAGTGTATAAATAATAATTTAACTGATGTACCAGTTTGATCTACTCGAATTAACCACTTTAAACTTAAAAAAAAAATTATTACAACGTTGGTCGGATTTGATCCGATTTTCATAACAATTGGAATACATGCACAATGATAAAAACAAAAAAAAGTAAATTATTAGGAAACGTATAAATCAAGCGCACCCTTAGAAAACGAATTTCTGTTGAAAGATTCCTTTCAATCAATTTCAATCCATGTGTTCAATCGGAAATGGCTGACGATGACATGGAAAGATAAAGACACAAATCACCGTGCATGCGCAGACCACCTACGGAAGATTGCGATTTTCTGAATTTCTCCCGTCAGCGGCGGCCAATTTCATGTGCGCCCCACATAAAAGTTGAGTGTACAAATTCACAGTTACCATGCATTTTCCGGTAAGTTTCGCTCATTCCACTACATATTTAGAGTAACCTACGCCCCTCTCGGACCTGCGTCAGCCATTTTCGTGACCCGCCACACCGCAAGTGCAGAGGGGTATTTTCGTCTGGCTACGACCGATCGGTACCGTGAGACACCTGCGCACGAATGGCGAACGTGTGCGGCATGCCATAAAACATTACAACTTCGTCGGACGTGAAATGAGACGTAGTCTCAGAGATCTGATCCATTCATCCATCGATCCCATCTTAATTCGCTAACACTTATCAGCAAGATAATCAGGAATCATACTCCGAAAAGTCGTCTTCTTTTACCTACCGCCCATACACGGCCCAATGTTTGGTGTATGCTTCAAAGGTCGGATAGTTTTACATTTTTCAGTGATGACGTCCCAGCAGTGAAAATTTTTTCGTGATCAGTGGGCGACTTCAGCAGTGTTTTAAAGACCGAGAAAGCTATTTCTGTACATTATATGATGACCAAGGGCTATTGCTCGTCGTCTCTACGTGGAGGTCAAACGCTTGCCTGCTTCATGCATTGGCTTGGGTTAGAGGTAACGTTTCTACCTGGCTCGTTTTACACACACCACTTTTGACCAGTAGGAACATACACGTAGGACAGCCCTACTCGCCATTGTTCCGTCGGGAGATTAGTGGCCATCTGATGACCGGAAATGCTTTCTTTTACGTGAACCGCAAGGTAGAAGAGACATGGCGATGGATGTCCTGCGGGAGCAAATACTCTAGCTACGATCGCCGGACCTCACGAGTAACAGCCGTCATTCCAACCCGCCAGGTGTCAAGACAGATTCTCGGTTTTATTGCATCTGGCCTAGCGCGTCGGGGGCCACGAATCGCGTGTCTTGCGTGCTACGTGGTAAAGCGCAAACGCTCCCGGGCGAAGATGTTTCGCCACCTACACAACAATTCAGATCTTGAAATTACTGGGCCGAAAATGGAAAATGGATCTAAGTGGAACGGGGGCTACACGCAACTGTGAGAATGCATCAAATGCCAATTTTTCTTGACAGTGAGTTGAACAACAACCATTTGTATACAATGGCATGCATGCAGCGTGCTTAATAGCTGTCCAACTTTCACATGGAGATCATGCGTTCTGCACACGTGTCATGACGACTACGAGGAGAACCATGATTGAGAGCATGAACGAGGATCTGACCGTCTCTTTGAAAATATTCATTGGGTTTTCCTTCTGTGGTGGCCCGAAAAGCTGGTCCGCCAATGCTGTGATTCTGTCTATCAATTCCATTATCATCACCTTCATGGTTTCTGCAATCCACTTCAGATGGTTGGCTGCGTCGCGGTGGCTTTCGTTGGAGTTTGGTAGACAACCTTTCTTGGCTGTGAGAACATACGAATTATATGATTTCCAACTCCACGCAAGGAATCTGAGGCGAAAAAAATAATCTAAAATGCAAACTGCTATTTTCCTAATCAAATTGCTTCACACGCACCAAATTCTCAGTTCTGGACCTCTTGTTTGCAGGATCAACCATGAGAATTTCATGCAGCTTCTACATTCATGCCTGGATCCACGGCCATATCAAGCTGCAACCACAAACTACCGGGTCGGGAAACATGAGGTGGAGCCGTGGAAGTGTACATGTCTTTGAATGCGGATCCTCGGTGATACCAAAGAACTCATGCCGCATCATATGCTCCATGAGATGTTACCGCAAGATGCTTTTGAACATGAGAAGAGTAAAATATTATCATATGAGAAACTAAAAAGCAAATTTAAAAATAAATTATTAAAGAGTTTGTAAATAAGTTAAAAATATTTTTTAAATTTTTAGTTAAATAAACTGCTCACTAGAATATAGATAAATTGTATCCATATTATAAAATTAATTTAATCTGTTCAAGCTATATTAAATATTGTTTATTTTTGAAATACCAAAAATCATCAATATAAAAATGTAAATAGAGTATATAAAATAATACAATAGAAATTAAAGTTCTGCCACCAAAATTGATATATAATCCATTTTTATATGATTAAAAAATTAATTATGATTTTTATAATAATAAAATATATAGTTAACATGTTAGATTGTTTATATAATATTATGAGGGTTTGTTGGATACTGACATGATTTAAAGTATAAAAAAGTAATTCAATTTATTTATTTATTTATTTTATATTAACTTAGTATTTTATATATTTACTATTAAAATTATTTTAAGATCAAGAAGCTACATAATTTTATATATAATCCATTTTTTAAATATATATTTATTTTAAATAAATATAAAAATATATTTTTAAATATATAAGAATAGTTCATATAACATCTTTGTCAATAAATTATTAATTCTATTTTTACCTTATGTAGATTATCTCTTATTATCTATAGATGTTACTTTATTTAGTAGATAAATTATATTTAAAATTTTCACTAAATTAAAATTAACCAATCCATTAAAAGATTGAATATTATTTATTTAAATATAGAAGTATCCATATAAAACATATAGTGGATAAGATAAGATAAAAACTTAAGAAATTTGATTTATTAAAACCCTTGCTATACGATCTATTTTATATAATTAAAACTATTATTTTATATTTATTAGATAATACATAATAATAAATTAAATTATGTATAATATGTTGGAGTCTTTATATTTAAAAATAAATTTAGGAGTAAATTTATAAAATACTAAAGTAAATATATAATTTAGCAAAGATAATTCATCGCTTTAGTATTTTATATTGGTGATTTTGGCATTTCAGGATAAATACTGTTTAACATAGTTTGAATAGATTAAATTGCTTTTATAATATAGATACAATTTATATATAATCTATTGAGCATTCTAATTAATTAAAAATTGAAAAGGTTTAAAACTTTTATACAAACTCTTTAATATTTTGGTTTTTAATTTTTTATCTTATGGTATGTTACCTTTCTCGTCTCCGAATTCTTTTCACGTGAACATCTCATGGGACATTACATGGCGTGGGTTCATTGTTAGCTTTAGAGGTTAAGCATTCCATATTTTTTTTATGGTTTTGATTCAATTTGGACGACTCCACTGAAACAATAGTGGAGACTTTTCATTCTAGGCTAACTATAGTAGTCTGATAAGATCTAAGACGATCATATTATTTAGCATCATCTATTTAGTCAAGAACATAAAAAATATCTCATAAAAGACTCGTATGTGGTGTCAAAATTGGAATAATATAATATGTTTAAATTCTCTTCTTGCTTGTGAGATCCACAAATATTTAATTAAAATATTTTTTTGTACCCTAATGAAATAAATAGCCGGCTTAGATTTTATCTAACTACTGTGGTGGGTCCAAAACAAAAAGGCTCCACTAAGATTTCACTTGAGCTGCATCCATTGAATCAAAACCCATTTTCTATGCTCGTAGCAAAGATGCCCCACAAACTACAATTTTCTATTCATATATATATATATATATATATATATATATATATATATATTCCTCTCGGGAACAAATGCAATAAAACTGTGGATTTGAAGGAGAATTACTAAATTCGAGGGAAATAGAGATCACCTTGTAACATGAAATACAGGGCCCGCCAGATGTTTTTGTCTTATTCAATCCTACCCTGCAGCTATATCACATGGGCCCTCCCCCACGTTTCATATCTATTCTATGGTAGCGCTTTGTGATGAATAATGCTGTTTCTGGCTTTCTAGGTTGGCTTCTTGAGCTCTTGTCGCCCAAGTGGTGAACCTTGATTTTGTAAAAGAGATCTAGTTATCTAATCTTAAAGAAACTTAGATGGGTCATGGGGTGAATGGCCAGCGGATGCATGAATGGTGGCAAATGTAAGAGATGGATTAGGTGTTTATACAGACCTGCATAGAATGATTCCCTCAGCTCCTGCACAGCCTCATTGTTCATAACCGCATCCCACACAGCTTTGTCAGATGATAATGAAACGACCATCCTCTGCTTGCCATTGAAAAACACTGAAATTATAATTAACAGAAAAACCGCAAATACGGCAAATAAAAACCATCAAAGAGTTATCTGAGTCAGTTGACAACAGCATCAATTTTGAGGATAATATTGCGATATCAACATTTGAACCAGGGATTCAGAGGTGGTTAAAAGGGCGAAAGCAGTTGCTCATCTTCCTCTATTACCATCACTCTGCTTTTAAATTCGGTCATAAACAAAGATAAAAAATTGAATGGGGTTGGACAAGGAATTGTGCTGAGGAGAAATGCCCAAATAGCACAATTAATAGATTTGACGACATGGAAGAGAAAATTCGATCCCGTTGTCTGAAGAGAGAGTTTTTTTTTTTTTTTTTTCTAAGATTACCTGCACGGAGGGATTAGTCTGCAATAAACGGAACGCATCGAGCACGTTTTTGAATCTTTCGTACAGTGTTTCATTTATAAGCCCTGAAGCTTCAATCAAACCTGACTGCCGTTCAGTTGAAGAATTCTGGGATGTGAAGTCAGATAAACTTTCCATTTGTCTCACTGAGTCCTGGATCTGAGAAGAGTGTGGGGGTCTCTCCTCTGGGATCTGTGAGCGTATGACTGGAGCAAAGACCCTACAAGAGAGTCGAAAAAGTATAATCAGGTCATTATGGTGACAGGAAGCAAATTGCAGATGGCAAAGAGTTATGGAATTCTGATACCATCGTAAACACTTCACGTTCAATTGTTAAACCAGTCCATAAAAACTAATTTCACCATTTTGCCGGAGGAGGAGGCAATACATGGCTGGTATTACAAGTTCCAGGGAAAGATATGCGATGAAGGTACCAGAGTACCAGTAAGCATCGGCTAATTGACTAAAACGGCACAGTCATCAAAAGATGTGCACTCCCTGTTACAAGCCCTCCTTATTACATCCACATAGACCCTAAGTTTCTATTTGAAAGTATTGCCAAGTGAATTGTGGGAAGTGAAAGGTAGCATGGATGGTTGAAGAGGATTGATGAGGAATTGAAACACAACCAAGTTCTCGGATTTCAAATCCTTGGAGGTGACTTGAAGGTTACTGATTCTTGCAAGTTGTTCTTCGAAACAAAATAACCCAAAATTTTACTTGTTCCAAGTCACCTCTTCGATGTCAACATAATCCAGAAGCGGCGAATCCTACTACTGTTCAAAGTATAGCTGAACACGTTTGGCTGGACGAGTGTGGCCTACTACTATCACTCTATCAGGGAATCCAAGCCACCAATCTGCTTGAATATTCGTTTGATCATTTTCCACTCTGGCACTGGCTCAAATCACAAATACGGCTGCAAGGACGGACAGGGTCAGAGAGAGAGAGAGAGAGAGAGACAAACTGCTGAAGTGCGGAGACGGCATCTTCCACTTCGTCCTTGGATGGAACGGGCCCGAAGATGAAGAGATCAGCAGACTCGGTAGCGCCGTAATATTTCTCGATGGCCTCCCACTCGTCGCCCTCATTAGAACGGAGAGGCGAAGAACGGCAACCGTTGGCCGTGGAAGTAGCAGCAGAAACGGGCATGCTAACAGAGGACGACGGAGAATTGACGGAGAGAAGAGCGGTGGGCCTGGGCCTCGCGGCGGAGATTGTCTCTTGGGCCCCGCCTAGACCAGCCGCAGCGGTTCGTCCGATCACTCGCAGCGAGCCTCCCCCCATCCTGTCTCAGCAGAGAAAGTGAACGACCTTGGGAGGTGAGGATAAGGGCTAGAGAGAGGTATGGGCGCGCTGCACTCTGGCGCTGTGTGCCAAAATATCTGCCAAGAAGGGCGATGATTTCAGAGGTGCGTGCTTACATCAGCACTTGAATGGTTTGTAACTTTTGTTCTTTGTTGGTGCGTACATGCTACACGTGGATATTTGTCTTGTTTAGTTTGATCCAGCATCCTCTTCGAGCCTCAAAATATTGGCCATGTCCTTATCATTTGATGCGAATGTGGTACAACTTTAAATAATAGAATATAGGTTAAAGATTAAATCATTTTTTTAAGTTATTGAAAATTGGCCGAGTCCGTGAATCAGGTTGTAGCCACATTAACTCAACTCCAACATAATTTCAGCCCGCCTGAGAATGTCTGTCAGTCAATCTCTATCTCTATCTAGATACACACACACACACCCCATTTTGTGAATTTGAACTCTTTAGAAGATTCATCTTGAATCATTACTTCAAGGTGTGAATATCAATTTGTGATCTTGATCAAAATGATATTTCAATATTTATGTTTTCCCAAACCGTTTATGAACAACATGATCATAAAATTAAAATTTTTTACAGCATTTGGTGACATGCTATCATATTTTTGGGTGATAATTTTGATGTGGATCACCAAGATTGGCTCTCTTAGCTCTAGCTCATAGATTCATGACTTTCCAAAAAATTCCAACCACAAACTCTTACAAGCATCGAATTATTCACTTGTAAGTAAGGGTGCAACTTGGGTGAGGTACCCGCTAATTAAACCTAAATCGACCCAAAATTTTAAACCTTTTTAACCCTAAGGGTATGGTTAGTTCCATCTTCTTGACCTACATTAATTTTTAGGGTAGATTAGGTTCAAGGTATTGGGTATTGAACCAAACCGACCTACATAAATTATTAAAAAAAAGCAGGGTTTTCTTTATAAGTTTTGAGTAACCAGTATAATAAGATCTTTTTTAATTTGAGTTTTTTTAATAGCTTTTGTGTTATCAATTATATTTTTTTACACATCCACTTAAAAAATAATTAAATTAATGCCAATTTGACATGGTTTGCTAAAAATAAATTGAAATATGGTTTTGCTAAGTGGTCTGTTGATGAGTTATCAAAATTAAATTTGACCTGAAATCAAACCGACCTAACCTTAAAAGAAATAGGGTAGGTTCAACCTTGAATCAAACTGACCTAATAAAATGGTAGGATAAGATTTTTAAAAATATAGTTAGAGTAGGTTCAACCAAAAATCAAACAGAACCGACCTGACTTGCACCCCTACTTATAAGCATGCCATCTTCAATACCATGCAACGATGAATGGAGGGAAAGGGTCAACTAATAAGAGTATCAACATCCCCAAGTTTTTGCCAACCAATAAACCTTATGCAGTAAATACAATATTTTACAAATTTGAATTTTTTAAAAATTAAAGAGAAATTTCTCATTGCAATATTTATGCCTTTCTTCTTCTTCACTTTCTAATTTTAGCAGATTTTAAAGAAATCTATTCTCTTTATTATATTTTGCAATTAGCTATAATGAAATAGCTACTCATCTAATCTTAGAGATGGATAATTTTCAGCAATTATATACTAGCTTGATTCATCCTTGTTAAAAAAAAAAGGTTAAAAACAAGAACATTTCACCAAGTTAAGTTATTTTGGTGAGTAAATAAAACTAATATTGCTTTAATCATTATTTATTTTAAACAACATTATGATAAAAGTAGATTGCCTATGATTACAACTACAAAGTAACCCAGTGACTGGGTAACCAATATAAAAAGTTAGCCATTTAATCATCTTATTTGTACGTTTTTAATATAAAATAATATTATAAGAATTGGACTGGTAGTTCAACAGGTCCGGTTCATGGGCAAATTCAATCAAATGAATTATTTTCTTATTTTTTAGAGAAAATAAAAAATAATATAATATAATTAAAAAATTAAATTATAGATATTAATCTAAATATATAGATACTTTATTATAATATTATATTATTTTAATTTATTAAAAATATTAAAAGTAAAAAATACTATTAAAATGACTGGTTCAATTGGTCGGTCTGATTCAATTCTAATAATATTGATTCAAATGGATAATATATTTAAATTTTTTTAGATAGATGTGATGATTCAAATCTAAATCATGTGCCCACTTTTTATCTTTACCCTCAGCAGAGTTACAGAGAATCTGCTCCACATAAGTTGTTATTTCATGGTGTCAAAAAGTGTACCTGTTTGAGTATAATTGAACACGATGAATATAACTATAGCATAACGCACAGCTCCACTTTTATTAAGTGTTATTAGAATTGGAGTAATGGTTGTACCAGTCAAATTTCTAGTTCATTGTCCAATTGATTCGAGCCTGTCTAGTTTTTTATTTTTTTAAAAAGCTTTAAGAAAATAAAGAGCATGATTTTAAAAAATCTAATATATATATATATATATTAATTTAAATATATAGACCTTTTGTATAATATTTTATTACATTAATTTAAGCTTTTATTATATTAATAATATTCAAATAAAAAAAATCTACTATTGGAACATAATCGGGCTAAACTAGACCAGTCAATTGACTTGTTTATGGTCTAATCAATTCAACCCACATGTATTGATTTTAATAACACTGTTTGTAAATAAGCATACCATGTATTTGGTGAGAGGTAAGTAAAAGTAAAATAAAAAGATAAAAAAATGTATAAAAGAAATATAACGACACCACCAAGGTAATCAATCGCAAATTGCATTAAGATGAAATGTTTTTTAAAATATAAATAATAATATAAGAAATAAGATCACTTGAGTAACTAATGATATCTTGAAAAATATCAAAGGAAAAAAAGGAAAAAGTAGTGTTTTCAACACATATATGCATACTTGGAGTTTCTAGGCTTCATCTATCCCAAAACAAATAAGATCCACGAGATGGTTATCTAGTGGCTCGGGTGTTCCACAACATCTATTTATGATTTCAACGGTCCAGATATCCTTTAATTTTATATGGGAAACAAGCCCAATCTAATTCAAGCTTCCCCCATAAAAATGGTTATTTAATTATAAAAATGGCCATCGAAATTCGCATAGTTAGGTCTATTTTGCCAAAGTCATATATCTTGAGGGCATCGTGTTAAAATTCTCACTTATAAATTTGCTAGGGCATTGTAACTCCCTCGCCCCTGCGGAAGCAAAAAGCCCTAGAGAGCGAGAGTATCTGCTCCACAACCATGGGTGAGGCTGACTTCCTAACAATCAAAAGCTCTGAGATTTTTTCTCACATTTTCTACTCCATTCTCCTTTGCGAAGATAGCATTTCCCTTGTTTGATCGGATTTTTACTGCTTTTTACACGTACCATTCGGTTTAGGATGTTCGCATCATTCGCTAGCGATTGTTTTGACCTTCTTCTCATTTTTCTATCTGTCCTTTTGTTTTCGTGGAATTCAGGGGCTTATAAGTATGTTTCGGAGCTTTGGAGGAAGAAGCAATCGGATGTGATGCGGTTCTTGCAGAGGGTTCGGTGCTGGGAATACCGCCAGCTCCCCTCCATCGTCCGTGTCACGCGTCCCACCCGCCCGGACAAGGCTCGTCGCCTGGGATACAAGGCGAAGCAGGTAGATTTGTTTCGTTCCTGTAATAATTATCATCTTTGGCTCCGGTTTTGACGTTTGGAATCACTCAACCAGTTTGGGTTTTGGGCCGTCCTCTGTTCATGCTACATGCTACGATACAGATTGCATGCGTTAAGTTACGTTCTTGTCACGTGTGAGTGGGTGAGACGTCGCCCCCACTGCCATTGGAACGGAAGCAGAGCTGTTGCGGTAGTTTTGGGTTGCCGTTATGATCTCAGGATTTGCCGCTGCTTTTCATGGCCAACCTACTATGTTGTCACAGTCTACCGGATATGACTTTCTTTTATGCACGAAGACTGTACAGATCCGGGAACTCGTTGCATACTAAATTATAGAACTTAGCCTTTAAGGAAGTTAATTCTTCACAGCTTAGGGTTAAGGTATGCATCTTACGCCTGGTTTACAACAGCATTGTTGTGGCTAAGTATTCGTGCTGGCTATCTTACGGTTTCCTTGTAATGCCATTTGCGGGAATGTAAAGGAGCCATTCTCACGACATACAATGCTGTGTTGGATCACAGTAATGTCACTGAACTGCTTCCAGAGAGATGTACCTTTGCTTCTTCCCATGTTATCACCTTGCTAGGTATTGGGCATGATTTTTCATTTGGAAGGGCCTGCATTTTGCATTCCGGTGGTAAAATATTTCACAATTTGGATGCAAGGGACATATAGAGATGGCATACTACCTTTAGCGCATTGTTACAAGTTGTAACAATCCAGATATTGACTCTGATCTGAGGATCTTGATGTGGTTTCCGCAATGGTGCTTGTCTGCAGTGAGCATTCTTATTGAAGTGATTAGAAGACGTCTAACATGGGATACACTGCTAGCACACTGTGAAGAAAGTCATGCATTTGAGTTGGGTATCAGCCTTTGGCTTTGAGTTAGTGCTGTTGCGTCCTTGAGAATTTGCCCCAGCCTTGCTACCTTGTATTCAGATGTATCCAGGTTTAACATCGTTGTGCTTTTTTGGCATGTCCCTTCACAAGACGTGGATAAAACAACTTTTGTAGTGATATTGTTGATCTGATCTAAATCATCTCTGGTAGAGGTCGTTGAAATGATCTGTAGCTACATGGGCATGGGTAAAAATTACTATGTTTCTTTAGACGAGAAAGTAAGATGCTTGTTTGTGACAGACAGTTATATTAGAAGATGTTTCAAACTTTTTATGGCTGATCCAATATTCTTGAATACTTTGGTATTGTTCTTGGAAGTTCAAAGGACCTGTAAATATTGTAGTCTATCTGTGATATCAAATATTTCACTTGGCATAAAAAGTTATGTGCTGTGAAACGTAGCAATGATGGCATCTTGCCCTAGTTTGTGAAATTTCAGATGTCGTTTTACACATTTCTTTCTAAGTTCTCTTTTGTAGCACATGATGCCTTGTATCCAGTGTAAAATGCTGTATGCCCAATCAGCTGAAGGACATTTTTGACTATTAAGGGATTAAACAACTTGAGATGCTGTTTGTTCGGACAAAACATGGCCTTTTTTTTTGGTGTCGCTAATTGATTGTTTATTTTAATTTCCTTGTTCTTTTTTGGAATTGTGATGAAAGCCTTTCATGTGGATTTAATGTCTGCTTTTTGCCTTTTTTGTTGTTGGTGTTGTATGAGTAACTGTAATTCCTGTATGTTGAACTCAAAATATATTTCCAATTTGATTGGTGCATAGGTGTTTGATGGATATCAATGATTTTATCAGCTATTTGCAGCAATTCAGTGGCATAC
Organism: Pouteria campechiana; assembly: GCA_036873735.1. Classification (NCBI taxonomy): domain Eukaryota; kingdom Viridiplantae; phylum Streptophyta; class Magnoliopsida; order Ericales; family Sapotaceae; genus Pouteria; species Pouteria campechiana. Next base: position 136,557 of record JAYJMB010012074.1, read on the forward strand.
TGTATTACATGTTAAAAATAACAAATGTTTTGCTTCAGTAATTCAATGAAGGATTAGAAAAATTGGAAAGTCATGGTTTGAGGTTATGCTGCTATGGTCTGTAGCACTGTTTCATGTTAAGATTTTATGTTTGAGTGCATTAAAAATCAAAGAAAAATCATATTTTATAAGGAGGATTCATTTGCAGCTTTAATTAGCAATCTTTTTCTGATACATGACAATCCATTTGCAATATATCACAGAAAAGTCCATCTCCCTCTGATAATAGAGCCCCTTTATGTGCCCCTTTTTAAAAATTTGCTCATGAATGGATAATTGCATTCACACTTATTTCTAATCTCGTTTTACTTGTTTGTTCCTGCCATATGTATTGAGATTTGTAAATTGTGGTTTATCAATGTTTTGTCCAGGGATATGTGATCTACCGCGTCCGTGTGAGACGTGGTGGTCGCAAGAGGCCTGTTCCTAAGGGTATTGTGTATGGCAAGCCCAAAAATCAGGGTATCACCCAATTGAAGTTCCAGAGGAACAAGAGGTCAGTTGCAGAGGAAAGAGCAGGGCGTAAACTGGGTGGCCTTAAGGTTCTCAACTCCTATTGGATCAATGAGGTTAGGGAGAAAAACCACCTCGTTCTCATTTTTGTTCTGATGATATTGTGTTTACTAGCTAACAATGCTACTGGTCCTTGCAGGATTCTACCTACAAATATTATGAAATAATCCTGGTTGATGCTGCCCACAATGCTATTCGCAATGATCCAAGGATTAACTGGATCTGCAAGCCTGTCCACAAGCACAGGGAGCTCCGAGGGCTTACATCTGCTGGGAAGAAGTACAGAGGGCTGCGTGGGAAAGGTCACTTGCACCACAAGGCACGTCCATCCCGAAGGGCAAACTGGAAGAGAAACAACACTCTGTCACTCCGGCGCTATCGTTGATGCGGGTGATGTTTTTGTACTTGCTTTGTTGGGATTATTGGCCCTCTTTCTTTGCATCAAAGAGAATACCCTTGCTTGGCTATTTGAGAACTTGGTAATCTGCGCTGTTGTGAATGCATTTGGATCAGATATCAGACTTTGGTAGGAATATTGGATTTTTCATTTTTGAATTATAGGCAGGGTCACTTATTGCTGAACAAAAAGCAGTTTTACTTACATTTTGAGTATTTTCTTGATTTGCATGTCTTATTTCTTTCCGACTCTTCTGACAAATTGTGCGGTGGAAGAGGTCATCATTGCCCATTGATATCTTAGGAACCTCCTGGTTTCTTGATCTAGGTCTTTGTGTCTGATCTGTCCATATTTGGAGTGCAACATGCCATGTTGGAACATTTTGAGCCATGCCATTTGGGTTTATGCTGTTTTGGGATAAATCTGCATGCATGGACATCAAACTCCAGATATGTTAGTACCAGTTGAAATGGCTTGGGTCCGTGGTATGCTGCATATATTGGTTAGTAACTTACCAAATGTAAGTCCTTCGAGCCCGATAAAATCGCATGCTAGGAGTTGCTGGAGTTGGGAAGAAGGGAAATGGGCTTCGGCCTTGCTGGCGTCCTGTTGGGCGCACCTATTGCTGTCAATTTCTAGTTAAAAATGATACTACGTTGCTGAGCCATCTGGGAAAGCATTACATATTTTCATTAGATTTTTCGATATCGTGTGTTTCTACTTACCGTGAAAAAGCATCGCAAAGCCTTACAGGGAATTTCTGTAGTTGGTTCAAACAAGAGCTTCCAGGCATCCAACGCAGAAACACGTTCCACCGCCTGTCCAAAATACAGAAATAGCTCCCTGCGTTTCCGTTGGGTAGTCCCATCTTTACGTAGGCAAATGTCTTGCCAATCGTTGCTCTTCTACAAATTGGGAAATATCCAAATCCATGACTCATGAAGGTTGAAAAGGAATATTTAGATGCGGTGACTAATCGACACCCATGATAGTGCATTTGAAACAAACATCTTTATATCCTACACATGTTTACAGGCGATAATGTAAAAAAAAAAAGCATTAAAAAAATCAAGAACTGGCGGGTAGACTAATTTTTTGGGCCGGTTTTAGTGTGTCGCTACATAAGAACTAACAGCTCAGATGATCATTAAAATGCAGCATGCATGGTAGGGGTGCAGTGGAAACCATTCACCGTGGGTCATGAAACGTCAGTCGGTGTCCAATGCGAGCGGCATAGATGCACGAGCTGGGTCAGAACGTATAGAACTCATGTCACAGACCGAGACCCAGATCATTCCTCTGGCAGGGCCACTTTCAAATGGGTGCCGTTGCTGCCAGGGAAGCCCGCAAGGTAACTTCCTAGTAAGGCCAATAGAGAGTTGATATTTGAGTAAAAGACAGAATGTGAGCTTGACAATCGGAATAAGGGAAATCAGGAGCGTTGACCCTTAAACCGGATTTCAGAGAATACTAATAATATTTGGAGTGTTGATGGGATGATGGCCGAGAAAATCCAAACCGCCAGCAGTGATTATTACCCTCTACCATCGAAGTTCAGGTTTCGCTTCCAGTGAAGGGAGTAGGCTTATCATTGTATTTATGAATGGACGACATGGCATACTTACAACGTGTCTCTTTTGCTTTCGATGCTTTTGGCTGGTAATTTAAGGAATCGATTAAGGATTTTCTCATACATTCCTCTACATTTGAAACTCGAGTTAGCCCATATGCTATGAATATTTTTTGTGGAGAGTTTATTCACTTTGAGGCACTGGATGCAATTGGGGAGGTCTCGTTTCCTTCCCGGATTTCACCACCTTCATTCAGTTATTTTCTAGGAGATCATGTCTCCTCATCATGTCAAGTTAGCCCAATGTCAGAGGCATTTCACTAAAGGAGCTATTTTGTTGAGAGTATCAGTCAATGAGTTGGTCCAACCAATTTAATGGTTCACACTTTAAAAAAAAAAAGAAAAAGGGTAGACTTCAAACTTTAGCAAGCCTACTTGCATTTGATGCTTGACTAACCCTTTTCCTTTCCTTTCTTCCTCATTCCATTAGCCGATCGCTGTTGACTGTTTACCTTTGGCAAACTTGGTCGCCGTCGCACTCAACACTAAGTGGCTTGATCAGCTACTTGGATTGGAATGGATTTACTTAGAAATTGTTATTTTTCAAAGTTTGATTTGATATATAATTTTCATAATAATTTTATTTTTTCATTATTATCTATATTTTTCGATTACTATCCACTTATCTAAGGAAGGAAGGCGATAATCATATGATCTTTAGCATTTTACTCTTCAAAATCAAAGGTAAGGCAAAAAGGAGGCCCACAAACATCCAAAGTAAAGACTCAAATGCTACTCTAGCAGACCGTTAAGGTGCATGCGCGTCCCATGCCAAAATCCAGAGCATTTAGCATGCATGTGCCTGATAATGAGGACCACAAACATTTGAGGTCCACTGAAATGAGACATGCACCATGTGTTACATATAGATTGGATGCTTTAAGCCACAGATCATGGGGCGTGGATCTTCTGTTTGTTTCCTATAGACTATACATAATGTTGCTGCCCAATTAAGTTGACCCTCATAGTAACGTGGCCATATAGAGAGTTGATTATTTGACTAGAAGATGAAAACAATCACACAAAGACACAAAGGCTTATGTGAAAAACACTTCGAAATAAAAAGAAGAAACCTGAATTGCTCCTTGCGATCCATAATTATTCCCTATAATAGACTTTAAAATTGATTTGGTCATACTTTAGGCTTCGTTTGTCCGTCTGTCTAGGAGGCTCAAATGGACGTTTGAGCGTATTAGCGTGTTTTGTAGGAATCAAAAACTTTTGGGGGAGAATTTTGAAAATTCTATTCTGCGTTGCTAACATCGAATTTCCATTCTTCTAGAGAAGTTAAATATTCTGCTTCTCTACTGGCTTCCATGTTAGGCAATTATAATATCTCTTCTGTCCTATCCATTTTCTCTCCCTTAAAAGTTCCTACTTCCATTTTTGACAGAATTTTACTTCCATTTTTTTAAATATTTTCAACAAAATTTAATGATAGTCTTCCTACTTTTATGTTGTGGGTGATGATGACAATTTTCCTTCCCAATTTGTGTATAGTCCTATAAAAATAATTTTTTATATTTTAAATTACTATTTATGTAATTATAAATTTTTTTCATTGATTTCAAAAATGAATATTATTTATGAAAATATTAGACTATATTAAATTAAAAGTTATATAAAAGGTGCTAAGTTTATATCCAAACACTTTGAAATACTTATCAAATAAATAATATTTTATATTTTCTAAAATTTATTTTTTAAGATTTAGAAAGATAACTAATGTTGAAGTTGGATGAATATGGTTTTTGGCATAGCTCTGCCACGTCAAGGAACCTCTAAATTTAGACAAAGATAGGATGATTCTTTTGTTGTTTTTGGTAATTTATGTAATAAAAAGTACTTTCAACATATTATAGCTAAACAAATATATAAAATTAAAAGCATGTTAATATATTATAACCAAACACTTCATCATATTTTAAATCAAGCACTTTTGACTAAAGCTATATTGTAATAGCATTTTTCAAAAAGTGCTGAAGTTGTGTAGCGGGGCCAAACGAGGGCCTTATTATGGTCTCTCTGGTTTCTGCTTCTCTTGACCACCGAGTTAATGTTGTTTGTGTCAGAAAATCTGTGAGGACTGTTTATTGCCGGGCCAAATATGGCCATGTTAGTGTGTTCGAACCTAAAATGTGCCTTATATGAACAATGGATTTGGACAGCTAAACTTCTGCATATGTTCACTCGTTCCTCTCTTATAAGTTTCGCTTCATCTGCATGGTTACGTCATCTTTGGTCTATAGCATGTTCCCTGTGTTCCCTAGCCAGTGAATAGCTCAAACCAGTGGCATGTGCATAGTATACGAAGATCATTGTAACATTTCGCGTACCTAGGCTGAATCAGATCTTTATA
>JAYJMB010012075.1:0-42460 GCA_036873735.1 Pouteria campechiana
GATGACTTGGTGGTAAGATCCAAAGGCTATGATCAGCACCATCTGGATCTACGCACCATCTGTGTACGACTCAGGAAAAACAAGCTACACATGAACCCACTCAAATGCGCATTTGGAGTTGGGTCAGGAAAGTTCTTAGGATTTTTTGTTCATCACTGAGGAATCGAGGTAGACCCACAAAAAGTAGAGGCCATCAGAAACATGCCTCCCCCAAGGAACATAGATGACTTAAGGAGCTTGCAAGAAAAGTTATCTTATATCAAAAGGTTTATGGCCAACTTAGCAGGAAGATGTCAGCCATTTCACCATATACTAAAGAAGGATGTAGACTTTGTTTAGGATGAAGCTTGCCAAAAAGCCTTCGATACCATTAAAGAATTACTCCACAGTCCGCCGATTTTGGCTACACTAACCAAGGGTAAACCGCTTATCTTGTACATCTCCACGAGCGAGCAATCGCTGGGGGCATTACTCACACAAGAAAATCAAGACGAAAAAGAACAAGCATTGTATTACCTTAGCTATCAGTTGATCGATGCAGAATGTAATTATTCTTCGATTGAAAAAACATACTTTGCCTCAGTGTTCACAGCCCAAAAGTTAAGGCATTATTTCCTCACTCGTGAGATCTGATTAATTTCTAAAATAGATCCACTCAAGTTCTTAATCACTCGTCCCATGTTGTCGTGACGGTTGGCCAAGTGGTCATTACTGCTGTCAAAATTTGACATCACCTTTATCCTACAAAAAGTGGTGAAAGGACAAGTTCTAGCTGACTTCTTGGCAGCTCATCTAGTCGATGAAGAGGTTGTGGTGTAAGAAGACTTACTAGATGAAAAAGTATTCATTGCATAAGTCAACACTCCCTAGAAGATGTACTTTAATAGTGTTGCCAAAGTTGTCGATGCTGGCGTTGAAATTATCTTCATCTCACCCCAAAAAGACATTCTTCCATATTCTTTCTACTTAGGAAAGAGTCACACTAACAATGAATCAGAGTATGAGGCATTAGTCCTAGGACTTCAAATTGCCTTCAACTTCGAGATCACGAAATTAGACATCTTTGGCAATTCGGAACTAGTGGTCAGACAATTAACCACTGACTATGAAGTTCGCCAGCCCAATTTGTGTCAGTATTATGATATTGTGCAAGGGCTATTGGATCAACTTTTTCAAGTCAGCATTGGACACATCCCAAGGACTGAAAATACCATTGCTGATGCTCTGGCAAATCTGGCAACCGTTCTAGCCATCGCGGAAAGCCAAGCGGTCGTTGTCAAAGTCGAGCAACGAAGCCCATTCCTGACTCATCTGAGGGAGAGATCACTAAGCGAAAAGAATGTGTAGCCTGTATGGAACTGATAGCAGATGATTGGTGAACCCCATACATCAACTATCTACAGTATGGGATTCTCCCGAAGAACTCGGAAGAAAGGTTAGCTCTAAGAAAAAGAGCTGCTCGATATGTGTAGTTCAATAATACACTGTAACACCGAGCATATGATGGACTTTGGCTCTATTGTCTTAATGGGGAGGAGATCCAATATACACTCATGCAAGTGCATTCTAGCGAATGTGGCGAGCATCCGTCTGGTCAAAGATTACACAGATGGATCAAATGCTTGGGATATTACTGCCCTACTATGGTCTCAGATTCATTGCAATTTGCTAAATCATGTCTTCAATGTCAGCTCCATGAGGATATCCGGCACATACAACCTTTAAAATTAGTACCTACAAACATTTCTTAGCCATTTGCATGGTGGGGGTTTGATATCATTGGTCCAATCAATCCCCCATCTTCCAAGAGACATGCCTATATTCTGGTTGCAACCGATTACTTCTCCAAATGGGCAGAAGCTGACCCATACAAGAGAGTCAGAGCCAAAGAAGTAATCAAATTTATTAAATTCAATATTTTGTATCGATATAGTAATCTATGCCAAATTACATCAGACAATGGCACTCCATTCAAGAACGAGGAAATGGAGAAGTTTTATCGAAAATACGGCATTAAACATATATTCTCTAAACCATATCACCCACAAGGGAATGGCAAAGCAGAAGCATTCAATAAGGTAAATCTAAAGATCATGAGAAGAACGGCAGATAAGAAAAAGCAACAATGGCATCTCAAATTACCAGAGGCGCTTTGGGCTTATCGTACCACTCATCAGACAGCAACCAATGCAACCCCCTATTCTTTGGTGTTTGGGGCAGAGGCGGTCTTGCCCTTGGAAGTGCAGTTGTCTTCGCTTAGAGTGGTAACACATTCAGGGCTAACAACTGACCAACAAGCCAAGTTGCAGTTCGAAGAGCTCGACGCTTTGGACAAAAAGCGGTTTCAAGCCAAACAAAGAATTGAGTTATACCAAGCTCGCATGGGCGAGGCATATAACCGATCGATAAACATCAAGCTTATCGCCCCGGTGATTTAGTTCTCAAATTAAGGACTGAAATAATGGCAGGTGGCAAATTAATTGGCAAATTTGAACCCAAGTGGGAAGGCCCTTATGTTGTGCAAGAAGCTTATGCTAATGGTTCATATTGGATTGTAAATAGTAATGGTATAGGAGAATTGCCCATTAGTGGGCGTTTCCTAAAGCGTTACTATATGTGAGCTAGGAAGGAGTAGATGTTGGGGGCATGTGCTCCCCCCTCTATATTCTCTGCATACATTTCTCAAGCAATTCAATTCAAGTGCAAAAGTGGGATTACTAAAAAAAAAAAAAGAAAACGTGTCAAGAGACCAGGCATCACAAGAAAAAGATACTAAAACTACACATTCATCATCATAAAAGATTCACGATCATAGAAGAAGTTCACAAGTGAGTTAATGTGGTTAAAATATACTCCTTCAAAAGGCTGAACTGCTTTTCCGCTGTCTTCAAGGCTTGAGTGGCCTCCGGGCTCACAATTGGAGATGACTTCAACTCTTTTAAAGTCTCCTCAGTCGCTGTCGCTTTTTGTTGCGAAGCAACCACTTCTTCCTTCAAGTGTTTGATGGTCTCCAAACCTTCAGCTTCATCTCTCTCCTTGGAAGAAATAAGATATTCTTGAAAAGATAAATGATGGCTCAACTGGTGAAGCTCCCATAGGAGGACCTCGAGGTGATCTTTGCTTGCTCTAATATTTGCTCTCAAAGAGGTCAACTCCGCTTAAAGAGATGAAAGATGCTCCGAAGCCATGCCTGCAGTTGACAATTTCTCACTGATCCTAGCCCTAGATCTTTAAGTTCAACTTCTTGGCAGCAATGGTTTCAACAGGAAGTCTCGGGATAGCATTTAATTCAGCCTGTTCCCACACTTACTGAAAAGACTCTAGTTGCTTGAAGATGGCTAACAAACAAGAGATGTCACTGCCCAGCCTTTCTATACCTTCAGCATGGAACAGAAAACGATCTTTTAAACTCGCGATTGCATTGGGCGAAGAGGCTCTCTGTAGTGTTCTAGCAAAATCTGAGTAAAATGATTGGACTTCAGCTTCTAAGTTCTCTTGTTGAACCCTGCTTAACTCCTTTGTTGCCTTGAGGCTAGTGAAAGACAGCATCTAAAGAAAATCCTCACTGAGCAAAATTTGAAAATGCGATGTTGATACTTTGGGTATTTCCCTACGTGATTCATAAGCATTATCGTCAGTCTGCTACAACGCTTCGGGAGCAGAGGGCAAGGTTCTGCCTACAGCATGTTTATCCTCAAGATTAGGAGTAGCTTGTCCACTTCTTTCTCAAGAACAACTATGGAAGCAGCACTCTCGAATGGGATCTCTGCTGAAGTAACCTCCTCTTCCATTGGAGGTCTCGCTAGATGAAGACAGTGTGGAGACAATGGGGAAAGAGGAGAAGGGATGTCACCAAGCTGACGGATCACCTCATACAAATTGAAGAGATTAAGCGATGATTCTCTCTGGTTACCTACTAATGCATTGATAGCATCTGACTAACTGGTATGCATCTCCATAAGAATACCTTCAGCAGCAATAGCCTCGGTATCTTCCCCACCAGATGCCCCACTTTCTTCTACCAATTGCTTTGATGCGTCAACGGGTCTGGAAGACGACGGGGCAGAAGGAGTTGTCTCATAAGGAAGCATGCTCCTAGGAAGAGGGTTAGGCACTTTTCGACTTACTTTGGCCTTCTTCCTTCGATCTGTGGTGGAAATCCTAGAAGCAGTGGTTCTTTTTTGTAAAGCAAGAACCCCTTTATTAGCTATCGCCTTCTTACTCCTTTTGATGGCTGGAATAAGAACTTCAACATTAGTTACAACCTCCGTGCTCTTGACAGTTGGAGCGAAAACCTCTTCATCAATCGTCATCTTCTTGATGACTAGAGCAGGAGCATCTTCACTCGTTGCTGCCTTTATACTCTTCTTGAGAGCAGGAACTGCAAGATCACACTTTTGGTCGCTCTCAGAGAAGGAGCCTCAGGCAGTCCTTGGCTAATTCTTTCCTCCTTGCCCTGCTTTCCAGCAACACTACTAGATTCAGTCCCTTTCTTTCGAGATGAGGTTGTTCTTAAAGGAGCTAAAACCCAAGGAGCCTTATCACGGAATTATACTGGAGTGCAATCTGCCAAGTACCGTTCCAACCCTGCCTTTGCATCAGCTTCTGCTTTGGTCATCTCCTCCCTTAAAAGGGGCACATTGATTAGTGCAATTTGCTCAACATAACCCGGAGGGACATAAGGAGCCGGTTCAAGAATAGCTAGCTCAGCAGTTATCGGCTCCGTCCAAATCTTCTCACCTATGGGGTATATCTGCTCACCATAACCCCACCACCCAAGGTGACTGCAATCAGTGCGATGAATGTTTTGACGAGAACGACATTCATCCAACCATAAAACTTTTAATGGAAAAGTGGATGGCCTCTTGAAATCCATGGCCCATCGTGCTCCCAAGAAGATACTCTCGGGCATGTCAAGTACGAAGGAGGATGCCAACGGATGGTAAGCAAACATACCACAATTAGGGGGCATCGCCCTGCTGATTTTGCCCCCATTGGTGCTATACCACCAGGCATAGTCCTTGGTCACGTGAACTCTTTGGGCCGGGCCAGGCAAAAAAACGTCATAATCTTGAAATGTAGAGGTAAAACGGAATGACATTGGGTACCACCAGGCTGGACCAACTCTTGTTATACATTCTTGAGATATAAATACGACATGACCTGGCATTTCTTGGTCGTAACCAAACTGCCTGGCAAAATGATTTGGGAAATATGGTTCAACCCAAAACTGGGAGCCTTCCAAAGAGGAAGCAAGCAAGCTTGCAAAGAAATGATGAACTCATTGATCTTGCCGAAGGTTTCATCCTTGCCTTTGACCTCATATCCCAAAGGATTGTTGACTGAAGCAAATAAAAACATCTCCTAAGAAAACTTGTGTAGTTTCACTAACCGGTCCATCACTTCATTAAATTGTATATTCCTGAAAACGGCAATCAAAAACTTCCCTAATAATAAGCCTTTACCAGGCAATTGAGTTGAGTCGACCCCGTAAATCTAGGGAAAATAAAGCCCTAACCAGGCTGTAAAGAAGTGGATTGGGAAGTAAGTGGTTCATGTGATCAGACTAGAACGGTGTAAAACCATGTCGTTTAGCCCGTGATAGATGTCACACAACATACGAGGAGTCATGGACAGTCTCTTGCCTTCGGCAAGCTGAAGAGCTGGCATTAAGCATAAGGGGTTAATGTAATGATCATGCGCTGATAAAGGACAAATGATAATAGAAAGCCACAGCATAAGGAATAAAACTAATTCTTCCTCGAAGATAATATTGCACAAAAGAGCTTTATCAGCCCAGATATTACATTTTACTGAATCTTCAGATGATGGCATCCTACATTTTTGAGCGTTGGGATTGGAAATCCTTCCAAACAGTTGTGCCCAGCCTATCCAAGAAAGCTTAGTGCCTAATTGTCTTAACTTACTCATTATATTCAAGATGCAATGACCTAAGCTACCTTCTTTGAAATTCTCATTTGGTGAGAGGTATAAGTCAAAAGGCTCCCCGATGATAGGTAGCCCACAGGCAATATTGAGGTCCCACAGTGTGATGTTCATCTCACCACAAGAAAAATGGAAAGAATTGGTCGTCAGATACCAGAACTAAATAAATCCACACATGGCTTCCATGTGCCGGTGGAATGGGCCATGGGTGCATAGAATTACATCATAAATGCCAACCTGACAAAGGATGTTTTTGTGCGTCGCCGCTATCTGCTCTACCCAAGGTTTAAAGAAATTGTTCTTCAGTAAACCACCCTTGAACTGGCCTCTTCCTCCATCTATATCAAACTTATAACCCTCAAGAATTGTTGCCTTCTAGTGAGGGGTCTCGACAGAGTATTCATGAGGATCCAACATCTCTTTGATGAGAGATAGGAAATAGCCGTCAAAGTGGTCCTTCTCATCATAATATGCAAAGGCATTGGCAGATAGATAAGCGCTCTCTACATCTTTTCTATGTATAAAGCAAGGTTGAGAGCAAAGAGCAAATGGGCTTTCTTTACTCTTCATATTTATCATGGAAAAGTGACATATTGGAGAATGACTCGGGATGTCTCTATCAAAGCCGGGAAGCATTTGTTTTGGGAGCTCTGCATTTAACCAAACAAAGAAGCCTCTGTCTATCTCCTTAACTTGAGAATAACATATAGCACTTTGAAGGTTAGGGTCACCACCTTTCTTTCACTTCTTCCATTTCCACAGTGATTGGCATTTTGACGCTATATGAACTCCTCCTTGGCACTGAGCTGTAATATGATCTTCCCCTTTGAACTGTGGTGGAACAAGGATCTCTCCTTCTTCGGATCCATCTTCTGACACTCTTACATCTGGCTCAAGGGTAGCATTAGATGAAAGAATCACTTCAGTGGTAGGAGGATTCAGAACAGAACTACCCACCATAGGTTGCATCGATGTTGCTTCATCTTGGTCATTTACATTATGCTCTCCAGCAAAGACTGAATCAATATTGCAAGGAATGTATCCAAACTCATCCGCTCTAATGGGAGAATCGCCAAAGTCCACACAATCAATTGAGCCGACAAGGGATGGAGAAGTCACTCTGTTGTGAGGATCCATATCTATTAAGAATGAAAGAGAGAGGGAATATGTCAACAAGTGCCTTGATCAAGGGACGAGGAAGTGATCAATGACGTGAAAAAAAAAGGAGAAGAAGAAGAAATGTTTATGTTGTTGAAATGGGCCTTGAGCTTATCCCATCAATGTTGGATTTGTTTCATGAATTTTTCAACACAACCATGAAGTTTGGAGGCTTTTCTCTCTCTGACCAGCGTAGGAGATCAAGGTATTGGAACCTTGGATGGAATTCCAAATGCTTGAAAGCACAAAGTTTACATTGTCAATCAGGCCCACAATAATAACAAGATTATCAAGCTTTCACACTGGATTGCAGTCCGCAAGCTTGTCGGGCCAAAGAAAGGTTAGGGGAAGAAGAGCTAAGGTTTATCACTAGACTACACTCAGCCAGCTCATGAATTCGTATAAGCTCTTCCCTAGCTATCCAACTGATGGGCCATGCACCAAAAATCCAACCATGGTTAGCCACATCTAGCGGGCCCCACGTGAATCAACCTGTCCATCTGGACTTTGCCTAGAACGAGCCTGCCAAGGAGCATGCAAGTCACAGCTCACTGGTTCATCACCCATTAGTGTATGGACCCCGTGCGCAAGCTTGTTAAGGCAACACCTGGATCGCACCCTCTCCAGTCTGTAAGGAGCCAAGCGATGAACTGTGTGTCGAGAGCCTACCAGCAGTACGCTCGGGCAGCGCCATTTGTGGCCCGCTTTATTTGGTTATCACGATCAAGTCCATCAAGCACGTGCTTGATTACATTGACCGAAGTCCACTAGGGTGATTCGGCTAGGCACTTGGCAACCCACACACTGAATATTTCTTTGGTTGCTCATGTGTGAGTTCAGTGTCTTCCTCCACCAAGTTAGAGAGATGAATAAAAATATGTATATAATAGTAATAATAAATGCATCAGAAAAATGGATATTTCGTCTGACTTTACCAGATCACAAAATCTAGACGGGCTAAGAAAATCAGCAATAAGCCCTCGACAGCACTAAAATATGACAGAGGACTCTAGTGTTATAAATGCCAACCTTCTCCTTGCACCTTCCAATAGATGTGACAGAATGCCGAAAAGGGAGTCCTTCGAAGATAACCGCCAAATCAATGGAGACAACCCAAGCTTCGTAACAACTCTTGTGAAGCCGAAATGATAGAAAAGAATTGTAGAAAATAAGTTCCTGAAGAGAAGTTGTCAAGAACAGTGTGGAACCCGAAGCTGAAGCAACGTTATAACCCAGAATAGATAAGAGCCAGCAGCGCCTCCCCTCAAATAGCAGCTTTATAGGCAAGCAACAGTGGCTGTTGAGCCTAGCCAGCACCAAAAATGGAAATACAAAAAGGCCCTGCAAATGTTTCTCAAAGTAGAAAGTCACAAGGAACAGAAATTAAAATGGGCGGCTTAGATTGTAAATGAGCTGTTGCGGAGGACAACCACAATTCTCTAGAAATTATAGGCATCGACCATCATCATGGGCATCTCACCGGATGCTTACCCATGCTAAACAGTCATTTGGGGGCATACAATTGGGACACAAAATGAACCGCGGCAATGCAAACCAGCAATGGTGGATGTTTCGGTCAGCAGCCCCTTTTGCATCACCGGCGTCATGACTTGTGCCCGCTGGCAGGGAGATGATGAGGATGCCGCTGGCCACGCTGCTGAGCATGAAGTTGACACATTGTTGGTTCCGCCCACCAGCAGACGGACAAAGCTGACCACGGCCACGGCCATGCTACTGTATGGTGGAGACGGCGATGTCGCAGAGACGCCCAACTTTTCAACAGGCTTAGAAGCCGTCAGCCGCAAACAGGTTCAGACGGTGTCGCCGGTGGAAGCGCTGGTAGCAGGCGGCAACCCCTGTTCCGTGGCAGCCACTAACAGAGTGTCCGGTGGAGGCAGTGTCGTGCAACCGGCATCAAACGGCGTCACCGGTGGAAGCGTTAGCAGCAACACAGCTTCCATTCATCGACAGCATGGCAGCGGACCGGTGGCAGTGATGTCTAGCCGTTGGCAGCGACGCAAGCAATGGAGGCCGATGAGAGGTGCATTCTTCCGGCTAGCAGAGATGACTGTACAACGCGGGAGGGGATCCTAAAAGCATCAGCATACTTCAAGAAGCCTGATGAATGGAGCTGATCAGGGTATGTTCGCCGGCAGGCAAAACCACACACCCACTTTGTGGCTAAAGCGGGAGGCTGGTCCGGTGTCGGTACCCCCCTCTGGCCACCAAATCAGGGATCCGGTGCGGTAAAATCAAATTTGGCCATTCAGCCGAATCCGATCCGCCGTCTGACTGATGGACACCGATGGCAAAGATGGACAGCGAAGACAAGACCCAACGCGGGTGAACACAGGCAGTAGGCGGCACCCCTGTTCCATGGAAGCCACGAATAGGGTGTCCGGCGAAGACGATGGCAGCGATACAGGCGTCGAACGGCGTTGCCGGTGGAAGCGTCGGCAGCAACACAGCTTTCGGTCATCGACAGCATGGCAACGGACCAGCGGTAGTGACGTCTAGCCATTGGCAGCAACACAAGCAATAGAGGCCGACGGGCAGTGCATTCTTCCAGCTAGCAGAGATGACTGCACGATGCGGGAGGGGACCCTAAAGCATCAGCGTACTTCAAGGAGCCTGATGAACGGAGCTGATCAAGTGTACGATCACCGCCCGGCGAAACCGCACACCCACTTTGCGGCCAAAGAGGGAGGCTAGTCCAGCATTGACGACGCTCCTCTGGCAACCGGACCAGGTATCCAGTGCGGTAAAATCAAATCCAGCCATTTGGCCAAAGCTGATCGATCGTCCGATCGGCAGATAGTGCTGGTGGAGATAGACAGCATCATCGACAGGAGCGTTGGCAGCAAGCGGCTTCCCTGTTCCGTGGCTACCACGAACAGGGTGTCAGAAGGAGGGAGCGTCATGCAACCAGCGTCGGACAGCATCGCCGGCAGGAGCACTCGCAGCATACGGCTCCCATGTTCCATGACAGCCACGAACAAGGCAGCAAGGCATCCGATCAGGAAGCAACGATCGTGACGGCAGTAGTGAATGGTGCAATCTAGCCCCATCTCTAGCAGCGGCGACGGCAGCAAACCAGCGTTGATGATGACACCCCCACTCGGCTAACAGCGACGGCAGCAAACCAGCTTTGATGATGACAACCCCACTCGGTGAGCAGCGACGTCTAGCAACGAGCGGCTGCCCACCTGAGTCTCGCAGATGAAGCCAAAGATGGCTCACGAGAATGGAGGCGTCAGCTGCCTGCGACGTCCACGCCAGCCGACAGCAAAGAGTTCAATAGGTCGCGCAAATGGGTAGGGAGCAAGTGGCGCAACAAGAGCCAGGCTACGCAGCTGACACAGAAGATTATTACTTGACCGTGCCACAACTGACATGCATTCAAAACACCGCAAGCTAAATGTCGCAGCTAGGATGTCCCTGAGCAACACAACTGTCGCAATTGCAATGTCGTGCCGAATGCCGCAACCGAAATACTCTTCCAAATGTCGTAGCAGGAATGCTCCGTTGAACTTTATAGTAATTGAGATGTCGCAGCTGCGACGCTGCTGGAAGGCAGTAGCTGCGGTCCGCTGCAGGCCAAAACACCGCAACTGCAACGCCGTGTCGAATGCCGCAACCAAAACACTCTTTCAAATGTGACAACAGGAATGCTCTGCCGAACTTCACGGTAACTAAGATGTCACAGTTGAGATGCTGCTGGAAGGCAATAACTACGGTCCGCTGTAAGTCAAAACGCCGCAAGTGCAACATTGGATCGAAATGCCACAACCGGGCGCAGTCTGAAGTTCCGCGACCGTAAAACACCGCACCCATGCATTTGTTAAAACATCCATGGCCGTGCAGACACAGTTTCATAGCAACACCACCCACGCACCTTTACAAAAATTACCAAAGTGCCAAAAAATGAAGCTGAAATCATTTTTAGAAATTCCCAAATTGCCCCTATACTCAAGAAAACTATAAATACCCCTCATTTTTCTAAGAGAGGGGACCTTTTTTGGAAGGGATAGGGAGGATTTTTTTTTTTTTTTTTTTGAAGAGAGGATTTTTTGAAAGAAGAATTTTCTTAGAACTTGGAGGAGGAGCTTGAGGAATCTTTAAGAGGCAGGTGCCTCACTTGACATCGGTGGCCCTTGGCCACTAATAATCTCCTTAATGTCTAAGGGCACACTGCCACGACCCCACCATGGTACACACATGGGTCCCACCCATGTCGTGATAATGGTGGGTCCAATATGACCAATGGATAATAGAATAATACTGAATTAGACATTCTAAACACATTAAAACCTATTTGAACCCTGATTAAACCACATAATTGCCCCATAAATCAGGAAATTTATGACATCATCTTAACCTAAGAATTGTCATTAACACTAATCACTATCATTAGTGTTAATCATGATTAGGCTTAATTAACTCGAAGTGTAATTAGGCTTAATTCATGTAGTTTGGATCTTCGATCTCTCATAGTAAAAACGGCAAAGATCGCCCACTTGCAGTTTTCCACAAGATATTGAAAAATACCACTCACCAACTAATTCAAAAGCCTAAGTCTAGGACCGAGTCACTGAGTCATGACTCACCGAGTCAAACTTTAGTAAACATCACTCACCAACTCATTTAAAAGCCTAAGTCTAGGACCGAGTCACTGATTCGTGACTCATCGAGTCAAACCTTAGCAGCCGTCACTCATCAACTCATTCAAAAGCCTAAGTTTAGGACCGAGTCACTGAATCATGACTCACTGAGTCAAACCTTAGCGAACACCACTTACCAACTTATTCAAAAGCTTAAGTCGAGGACTGAGTCACTGAGTCGAAACTTACCAAGTCACTCAGTCATGACTCACTGAGTCAAACCTTAGCATATACTATTCATTAAAACAGCTAAACCCAATCAACCTGACTCACTCTTCTTAAGCTTCTCATGGGTAATTGAGAGAGCCGAGCTAAACCCAGTTAACCTGGCCCACTCTTCTTAAGCTTCTCATGGGCAATAAGAGAAGTCTTAACCAAACCTAGACACCTATTTTCTTCTTATCTCTTTTAGGTCTAAACACAATAGAGATCACCCGGTCCTGAGTCCTTCCGGGATATGCCAATTAGGTTACGAAACATCTATTATCTCTATGATTTCTTATAGTCTAAATAATAGAAATCAACCGGTCTTGATTCCACCCGGGACAAACCAGTCGAATCAAAATACTCATTCTATAAGTTAACCCAGTGTCTAGTAACCCAGTCTAGAACCGTGTCATCCCATCCGCCTACTGACTTGAGGCAATCTCCTAAATATCAAATCGTCACAATGTGCTCGATGATCGCAAAGACAACACACATTTATTTTGAGAGAAAGTGTGTGATTTATTTTTGGATTTCTAAGATGCATTGTACTTTTCCTTTTAATCAAGGGTTTTCTCCCATTGGGGAGATGTAATTAGGACCACTTGTGGTTTGGGATCTGAACATGCAATTCTTCTAATGTACACAGCAAGTGTAATCAATTGAGAACCATATCAATAAAAATGGAAATTGTTTGATTCATTCCGAAAATGACAAATCTCATAATGTTATTCCATTTACTTATTTCTTCTTCATTTTTTATCCTTGTTAACAATAGTTAAATATCTATATTAAGGGGAGATATGTTAAAAGAAATTGAACAAGAAATACAAAGGAAAATTCTTGTAGTGTGATCAAGAGAAAATCAATGGATCAAGATTATAAAGAGATTCTAACTTTTATTTTGTAGGTGATTGAAACTTGGATAATCAAGAGCACTAAAGTTCACCTAAGAGTTGAATTGGTTCTAAGCCTGTCATTATTACATTCTTCTTTGTGTTCATTGTGCCTTAGTTTGGAATGTAAACCAAGAGATAGTTGAATCATTATAGATTATTTAATTGATTCATCTATATTATTACTTAGAAGTGGAAGTATAGAGAACAGAATTTCTATACCATTGTAACTTTGGGATTAAGTTGACTAGTGGAACCCAAATCTGTGATTGTGACTTGGAGAGTAGAGTAGGTAAAGAGTGTCGAACCACTATAATATTTATGTTTTAAATTCGTGAGTCATTGTCTTTATACTACATTCAATAGCTTTCATAGGATTGCATTAGTTTATCCATAAGACGGGACCAATAAGTGGTATCAGAGTCATCTTTCTATCACTCAAAGTGATCTTCTATGGCTTCATCTAGTATAAATGAAAGTGGCAATGATAACAGTGGCAAAAATGGAAATGGAAGCAGTAGATTTGCATTCCGATCAACTGAAGATAATTATCTACAAAAAGACCTTCATATCTAACTAGAGATAATTATCCTCTATGGAAATTAAGATTACAAAGTTTCTTAATGAGTTATAACATGTCTACATTGTGTATAATGGAGAATGGTTTTATAACACCAGTTGAAAAAATACATACTTGGACAACGGAAAAAAGAGAGAAAAGTTCGACAAATGAACAAGCTAAAAGCTTGTTATATTATGCTATATCTCAAGCTGAATTTGAACGGATGTCAACTTGTAAAACTGTAAAAGATATATGGAAAAAAATTTAAGTTATCCATGAAGGCACGACACAAGTAAAAGAAACAAGAATGAATCTTTTAATGCATGATTATGAATTGTTTACAATGTTTCCTAATGAATCAATTACTGAGACAAATCACAAGTTTATAGAGATTGTCAATGCATTAAAAGGTCTTGGAAAAGATATTACTGAGAAAAAAGAAGTTCAAAAAATACTTAGATCTTTACCTAAAGCTTGGACAACAAAGGTGATGACTATCGAAGAAGCAAAAGACATCTCAAAGTTAAAGGTTGATAACTTGATAGGATTGTTACTATCACATGAGCATGTCATCAAGAAGAATGAAACTGACTCAAAAGGTAAGAGATCTGTAGGCCTAAAAGCTAATTCTGATCAATCCGATCTTGATGCAGGTGAAAAAGATAAGAAAATTGCTATGCTCACTCGTCCATTTAAAAAATTTCTTTAAACAAATAATAAAATGAAGAACATATTTGTAGCGGCTTAAAGAGTGAAAACTAAGGAAAGTGACAGAAAATTCAAAGCTGAAACTTCAATCAAAAAGGAAGAAAATGAACTCATATGTCATAACTGTGGGAAAAATGGACATCTAAAGAGAGTATTCTCATCTATCAAAAAATAGAAAAAAGAACTAGAAACCTCAAAATTATGGAGCTTGGTGTGACAGTGACTCATCCATCTCTGTGGATTCTGAATCTGAAAGTTAGAAGCGTCATATTGTTCTAATAGCATATGAAGATGAAGATAAAGAGAGCAATTCTTTAGATGAGGTAAGTTCTGATGAGTTCTTGTTTGAATTGCAAAAAGAACATATTGAACTTCTTAATAAATCAAAGTTGATAATAAAAAAATATGTAAAATCAAAAAAGAAATTTCATATTCAAAAAGAAGTGATACTAAGAATTCAACTAGAATTTAAATATTTTTTTATGAGTATTCAAAATTGAAATCTGAAAATGATCTTCTGAAAAATGACTTAAAGAAAATATTAGATGAAAACCAAAAGTTGAAATTGTATAGTACTTCTTTGAAAAATACTATCAATCAGATGAAGAACAATTGTTCATTTTGTCAAAACCATACTAAATATTTCATAAGAAAATCTTTCAGCTTTCACAAAGGGCAATATTATTTTTGCAACAAATTTGGGTATATTGCTTATAATTGTACAAAAAAAAGACTACAAAAAAATAGAAATAAATTAGTTTGGGTGCCTAAACAAACTATTTTCTTACCTGACAAACATGGACCAAGATGTGGGTACCAAAGACTTGACTTGTTCTTTTTCAGGTATACTTGACTTCAAGAATAAAATCCAGGTGGTAACTTGACAGTGGATGATCACATCACATGATAGGAAGCAAGCATTTGTTCAAAAGTTTATCTTTTTGGGATAAAGGTAAAATAACTTTTAGAGACAATAATCAAGGAATAATTAGAGAAATTAGAATGGTTAGTATTTCAGGTATGGATATTATTGATAAGTATTATATAAAAAGTCTTAAACATAACCTTTTAAGCATAAGTCAACTGTGTGACAAATATTTTGAAGTTGCATTTAAGTCTAATAAATGTATTTTTCACAATAATGTAGGAAATAGTATATGTTGTGGAAAGTGAAATGGAAATGTGTATACCTTAAACCTTGTAAAGTGTCTATCTGCAGTAGACAATAAGGCTTTAATATGGCACAGACATTTTGGTCATGCCAACATATATACAATTAAGAAGCTTATAAAACTTGATCTTGTGAAAGGCTTGCCAAAAATGAAGATCAATACAGATCATATATGTGATGCATGCCAATTTGATAAACAAACAAAAGCTTCTTTTAAATCAAAAAATGTTATTTTTATATCAAAGCCTCTTGAGTTATTATTTTGGACCTACATGATCAAGAAGTTTAAGTGGAAAACAATATGGGTATGTAATTGTTGATAATTTTTTTAGATATACTTGGGTACTGTTTTAAGGTGAAAAAGATGAATGTTTTGAGTTTTTTAAGAAATTTCATCACAAAGTTCAAAATGAAAGTGGAATACTAATTCTCTCAATACTAAGTGATCATGGTAGAGAATTTGATAATATTCAGTTCAATAACTTCTATGATGAACTTGGAATAACTCATAATTTTTCTACACCTAGAACTCTACAACAAAATGGAGTGGTTGAGAGGAAGAATAGAGTTTTAGTTGAAATGGCTAAAACCATGTTAATTGATGCAAATCTTCCTCATAAATTTTAATCTGAAGCTATAAACATTGCATGTTATATAATTAATCGTGTTTACATTCATCCAATTCTAAAGAAAGCTTCTTATGAATCGTGGAAAGGTAGAAGGCCAAACATTACATATTTTCATTTATTTGGCTTTAAATGTTTTGTGTTGAATAATGGGAAAGATAACCTTGATAAATTTGATAAGAAAAGTTATGAAGGTGTATTTCTAGGGTATTCTTCTTCCAGCAAAGTATATCGTATAGGTGAACATACATAGTAAAAGAGTCAGTCTATGGAAAATTTGATGAGACTAAGTAAAAGAGTTAGTCTATGTAAAATTTGATGAAACTAACTCTTGGCCGAGAAAGGTTGATAATACAGATGATGAAAATGAGAAATTTGATTTTCTTGAAACATCAATTGAAGCACGGCAAGGATTTAAAGATTTACCACAAGCTGAGTCATCAAATCCACTTAAGAAAAACATTCATGAAGAATAGGCAAGTGAAAGTGAGTTATCTGATCCAATCCAATCAGTTCATACTCATAGATATTATCCATTAAAAGATGTTATAGGAAACGTGTAAAGTGAGAACTCGTAGCTAACTTTATAATGTTTGTGATAATTTTGCTTTCTTATCTTACATTAAACCCAAAATAATAAAAGATATCATTTTAGATGAAAACTGGATCATAGTAATGCAAAAGGAGCTAGATCAATTTAAACATAATAATGTGTGAAAACTTGTGCCAGAACCAAATGATCAGTCTGTCATTGGCACAAAATGGATGTTTTGAAATAAACCTGATGAATATAAGATTATTATAAGAAATAAAGCATGTTTGGTAGCACAAGGATATTCTCAAGAAGAAGAAATAGATTTTAATGAGACATTTGTACCTGTTGCTAGACTTAAAGCCATAAGAATGTTACTTGCTTTTGCATCATTCAAACAATTTTGATTATTTCAAATAGATGTAAAAAGTACATTCTTAAATGGATATTTAAATGAAAAAGTGTATATCAAACAACTTCCAGGCTTTGAAGATAGTGAACATCCAAACTATGTATTCAAACTCACAAAAGCATTATATGGTCTTAAACAAGTTTCAAGAGCTTGGTATGAAAGATTGAGTAGATTTTTACTAAGTAAAAATTTTCAAAGAGGTAAAGTTGACACAAACTTGTTCATTAAGCAAATTCATTTAGACATTCTTGTTGCACAAATCTATAGGATGATATCATTTTTTAGTTCTACAAATGAAAAATATTACAAGGAATTTAAAAATATGATGAAAAGTGAATTTGAAATGAGTTTGATGGGTGAACTAACATTTTTTCTTGGACTACAAGTAAAACAATCTGATGAAGATATTTTCATTTCATAATTAAAATACATCAAAAAAATGTTGAAGAAATTCAAAATGGAAAACTTCAAATGCATGCTTACCCTTATGAGTACTAGCATTAAAATGGATAGAGATGAAAGTGGTAAAAGTATGGATTAAAGACTATATAGGAGTATGATTGGTTCGCTGTTGTATTTAACTGCCAGTAAACCTGATATTTTATCTGCTGTTAAACATATTTTTAAATATCTTGTGAAAAAATCTCATTTAGGATTATGGTATCCTAGAGGATTGTCATTTGATTTAGCTGGTTGTTTTAATGTCGACTATGCCGAATATAAGGTTGACAAAAAAAAATACTAGTAGAACTTGTCAGTTTCCTAGAAAGTATGATTATATCCTGATACTCTAAGAAACAAAGTATTATTGCACTATCAACAGTTGAAGCCGAATATATAGCAACAGCCAGTTGTTGTGCACAAATATTTTGGATGAAACAGTAGTTAAGTGACTATGACTTTAATATGGAGTGTATGCGAATCAAATACGATAATATAAGCATAATAAATTTGACTAAAAATTCAGTATTACATTCATGCTCTAAACTCATTGAAATAAGACATTACTTCATTAGGGATCATTTTCAATTGAAAGATATTTCAGTTGAATTTATTCCAACTGAAAATCAACTGGTAAACATTTTCACAAAACCGCTTCACACTGATAGATTTTTATAAATAAGAAGAAAGTTAGACATTATGGATCTATTTGTATAATGAAAAGTATACATAAAATAAAAAATATATCTGTTTGAATATTATCTATGTTATAAAACATCGATGGATAATAAACATCGACGGATTGTAAACGTTGACAGATTAAAATGTTGATGGATTCGGAGCCAGCATCATAACTTAAATAAGTGATTTGGGTAGGACGGTTACTCTTGTTCTCCTTAAAGATAGGGTTTCCATTTCTGAAAAACTCATTCGTCCCCTCTTGGTTTTCTCTCTTCCCCATTTCTTGTTTGGACAGATTTAAGTCGATTTCTTTCATCCTTTTTCATCAAAAACATGGTAATGCTTTGATTTTCTTGTTTACACCTTTAATTTTTGATTTTCCTTTGAAAATCTATGAATTTGAAGAGTTTCTTCAAAATCCCTTCTTAGTTTCATGCATTTATCATGAAAATCATTGCAATATGTCTAAATCAGTTCATATCTATGAGTTTAAGAAGGATTTTGAAAAACCCTTTCATTCACTTCAGAAAAAAAAACTTGGGGTTTTTAGGATTTTCAAATTTGAAATAACCCTATTCTCGTTTTGTAATACGTTCATGTGATTCTTTGTAAGGCATTTTCTTATTCTCTACATGCATATTATGGTGATTATTTAATAATGCGATGAGATGCCCTGTTTTTGTATTGGAAATCTCTTCAATTTTTAGGTTGAATCTTTGTTTTCATGTAAGATTTATCACTTTTCATTCATCGTTATTCTTACTCATGACTAAAGTATGTTTCTTATTTGAATGTATATGAATGTTATATTTGTTTTTGACAATCTTTGTTTCTACCAAAGTTCCTATTGTTCCATTGGTTCTTGTATCTAATTGGATGTCCTTCAAGTTAGATTTGTGTTTATTCTATGGCTAATGTAGATAGACTTTGCTTAGTTGAAAGTCATAGCAATGTAGATTATTGTGTTGTGGTTGTGACAAATATACCTACCAAATGCAAATAAATGTGTTGAGGATGAGTCCTGTTTTGACATTTCTCAATGTTCAAACCTTTTGTTATGATTATATTTGAGATTATCCTTTGATTTGCTTTAATATAAGTTGTATCTTATCTTTTAATCTTTATCAACATAAGCCTTGAATTATAAAATCTTCATTTTCATTTTAGTCTTACCAACAGAAAGTTGTTGTGTCAAAGAAGGCATCTTATGAGGAGAAAGGAAAGAGGTAGTTGGTGAATTCCTCTGACCCTAGACCTTCTCCTCTCATAACAAGAAGAAAAATAGGAGGAATATTTATATAAGAACCCTCTAAAACTCAAAGAAGACAAATTACTTGAGAAAATTCCATCAATATTGATGAAGAACAACTTCCATTTCCTGAACTAACACAAGAAGCAGAGACAAGGACTCCAAGTGATTCTTCTCCATCTCCTATTCATACTTCTCCTTAACCAAAATATGGGAAAAGTATACCTTCTAAAATCAAACCTTCTCCATTAACAAAAAAGTCCAAATCCACTCTAAAGTCTTTTATTCTAAGAAGATATACTCCCAGAAAAAGAGTTCCTACCCCCACATCAAAAGAAACTCGCTTCCTTACCAAACAAACAAGCCTCAGTGGACCCAACACTAAAGAACTTCAGATCCAAGAAGGACGAGTTTGATTTTTACATGAGATTTGGGTGTAAGAAATATACTCAATGTACGTTCTTGAATTATATATTCTTTGAAGAAGAAGGGTTTCAATTTGTCAATTAGTTGAAGAAATTTAGGATTTTTGAGTTCTTATCAGAAAAGATGATGATATATGATAAACTAGTGAAATTGTTTTATTTCTATCTGCGTGAAGAAGAGGGAGAGGATGGAGTTTATGTTTATTCTTCTTATCTCCGCAGGAAGGAAATAAGCCTCACAGTTAATGAGTTTCCTTTAATCATGAAACTATCATATGTTTCTGCTAATAAAACATATGAACAAAAGGAAGTAGTTGAACATTTGATAGGGAAGGAATCACTATAAAATAGGAAATGATGATTCACAAACAAAGAATTTTCTTCTGTGGAGTTCAAACCAATTCATCATATATGACTCATTATTTATTTCCAAGGAATGGAGGACATGATGCAGTGAGTATTCTTGAATGTGTTTAGATTTACTGCATTATCTATAACTTGTAGTATGATCTTGTGAATGATATGTTATTATATATGTTCAATCAGAAAGATAGAGTTAATGAACATCTCCCTTATGCAATGTATTTGACAAGACTATTTTAATACTTTAAAATAGATCTTTTTGATGATGTTCCAACTTATCCTTCAAGTTACAATGAGATAAACATTGGAACACTCAGACAAATGAGATATATCAAGTATGATGATGGTAAGTGGAGATACATTCCTGCTATGCCTGGAGATAATGAAGATGAGATTCCAATTCCAGAAGATGATACAACAAGAACCAAAGCTGAAGTTGAAGGAAATGATGAGGGTGAAGATGAGTTTTATCAGGATATTCTGGGAGATGAGCAAGATCTAGATGAAGAGAAGGGTTCTCATAGAAAGAATGGGAAGGATCCTCATGCTTAAGATGATTCAGTAGCCACTATTTCAGATACTCAACACACATCAGCCACATCCATTCCAACTCTATCTCATCCCACTCATCTTTCTACTCCTACACCTCATGTCATAACTACTTCGACTTCTCCTTTGCTTGATATTTCTACCTTGCAGGCCTTACTTGTAGCTAGTTTGGGATCTCTCAAAGCTAACTTGCAAGCATACATATGGAAGCAAATTCAGGCTTCTACATCTGTTGATCAATCTGACTCCACCAAGAAAAAGTCATCTCCTTTGAAATGATTCCGAAGTTTGAAGCTTAAGAACATTTTTCAGCAATTATATTTCTTGTATTTTACAGATTTGAAGCTATTTAACTGCCTTGTCACAAATTACTAGTTTAAGTTCCATAGTTTGACTCTTTGAATCATAGTTGACATTCACAAACTTATAACTTTCTATTCATATTGCTTATATCTTTCTTGTTCATTCTCTATATTGTTGCATTCCTATCTTTTTGCTTTTGACAAAATTAGGGAGAAAATTAGATGTAGTTTTCATGTATGGATAAACAAAAGAATAAGCTATTGACAAGGGGAGGAATGTTATTTAAGTTCATCTATAGTAGGTTTTATCATCATCAAAAAGGGGGAGAATTGTTTGATTTATGTTTTCTATTTTGATGATGAACATACTTGATTAAAAATTCTTTAATATATAGTTTGATGATGTAACATATCTTTGATGTAGAATGGATTGATGTAAATGTCATGAAATGCATGTAATCAGGTTGTGAGATGTGGTGAAAAAGTGTAAACAAATTTTTGAAAAAAGGTTAAGGATGGAATACGTAAAGTGAAGAAATATGTTGATGTTTTATTCGGCAACCTCATCAGGGACATATCTGCCGAAGTTGGCAATCGATGAACCTCAACAGATTCAGATCAAGCGAAGTTGGCAAATAATGAACCTCGATGGATTAGGAGTCAGAGACACATCTAGTAAAGTTAAACTTCTACAAATTTTTCTATAAAGGAAAAACGTCGACTGTTTGTCATAAAACATCAATGGATTTCGGGTAAAATGTTGACGGTTTTGGCACCATTACAATCAGTTATAAGATCTAAAAATAAAGTAGCTTTGACACTTTCTTTAACCTCTTTTGAGAGGTTATCTCCCAATGGTTAAACATCTATATTAAGGGGAGATATGTTAAAAGAAATTGAGCGAGAAACAGAGAGTAAAAATCTTATAGTGTGATTAAGAGAAAATCAAGAGATCAAAATTATAAAGAGATTCTAACTTTTGTTTTGCAGTTGATCGAAGCTTGGACAATCAAGAGCACTGAAGTTCACCTAAGAGTTAAATTGGTTCTAAGCCTTTTATTATTACATTCTTCTTTGTGTTCATTGTACCTTGGTTTGGAATATAAACTAAGAGATAGTTGAATCATTACAGATTATGTAATTGATTCATCTATATTGTTACCTGAAAGTGGAAGTACAGATAATAAAGTTTTTGTACCACTGTAACTTTGGGATTAAGTTGACTAGTGGAACTCAAGTCCGTAATTGTAGCTTAGAGAGTGGAGTAAGCAGGGAGTAACAAACAACTATAATACTTATGTTCTAAATTTGTGAGTCATTGTCTTTACAGTACATTCAATCGCTTCCATAGGATTGCATTAGTTTAGCCATAAGATGGGACGAACACATACCTTTCAATCCTTCAAATTGTTCATTCATGTTTCAAACTAATTTTAGTTATTTTTATATTTTATACATAATTTTTTTATATTTTATAAATAATATAGGTTACGCAGACTTATGATCAAATAGTTGTAATTTAATAAAGTAGATCCCACTAAAATCTTTTGAATGTTTTCGTTTTGGATGGACCGTGATGTGTAGAGAGTTGGAGAGTTCAATATTTCTATAACTCCATGCGCGACATTTGCTATTTACCTTGAAATCTTTATTGACTGAGTAGTCTTAGGCTTGGCTGCTAGCACGTAAGACAGACTTTGGATAATGAAAGAATATTCTAGCTCTAGTGGAATGTCATAGTTTATAAACCCCATTGAAACTATATTATTTTTTGTATTTTATACTATTTATCATATGCAATAGAAATTATTTGAATGCATGCATGTTATTTTTGAAATTTATTTTTTATATTTTTATATAAAATATTTATGTTGAAATCAGGTTCGAGTTATTACGGATTTGGGTTGACCCCAATCCTAGTTTAGATAGTTTTAAATTAGGTTCAAGTTTAACCTGTCTTCTGGTTTGGGTTGGTTTGGGTTGGGAAAAGGTGAGTATCAACACTGCTGAATTTTGGGTTCGGCGGGCCTGGTTGAACCCTGCCCAAGTTACACCCCAAAGTATAATGTAGAACTAAATTGAATCTCTGTCCAATGTAATTGTAAGTGTTTGTACAGGTCTGGTCAAGTTGGGTTGGGTCAAGGTGTTTGGAGTCCACCGTAAGGAAAACCCTATTTTTAAAACTTGAAATCTAATCCTAACCTAAATATTTAAAACCTTAACCTAATTATTACTCTATCGGTCAGGTTCTGATTGAAATTCAGTTATATGTAATTTTTACTTCAAATTTTTTGTAAATTAATAATGTATTTTAAATAAAAATATTATAACATAATTAATACAATGGGCAAGAAACTGAAAACGAGGAATACCTTTTCGATTGAAAATTCTTTGAAGCCTCGCCAATACAAGGTAAGAGCTCAACATGAATAGCTCTTCGATAAATTAACCAATCCAATTTAATGAATTAATCAACCTCATTTTCTGTTGAAATCAACTAAAAGCTTCGAATTGTTCTTGCTTGAAACTTAAACAACGAAAGTATAGGTGCAATTTAATCTTAATTTAATTGTTGAAATATGCTTATTAAGCTTAAAGCCCAACTTAAATTAGTTTATTGAATTTACCTTGAACTTAAATGTAAGCTATGTTAAGTAATACTCTTATAACGTATCAAATAATATTTAAAAACAAAACTCTTACATACTCTATAAATTGGAGTTGGATTCACTTGACCATATTTCTAAATCATGTCACGCTCAAGGCTAATTACAACAAAAAAATCCCAAATAAAAAAAACTAAAACCTACTTTTAAAATGTTCAAAATCGGGTGGTCGGGTTTGTTTCAACCCAAGTCACACATATTTTTATTGGATATTAGAGGGAAATTTTAATTCAATTTTTGCTTAGACGGGAATTCGGGCTGCAAGTGACTGTAATTTTTCCTATGTTCACGATCTTTCTTGGGTGTATTTGCGATGGATGATCAATGAAACGCGTTGAACATTTTGTCAATTAAGGAGGATACTGGTAGACTCTTTACCTGCAGCATCTATTTATTTGTGAAAAGCTTTTTAAAAATGCCATTGTATTTTATTATAATATGCTTAGTAAATTAGTTGTTTGAATCTTTTTGAGATTAAATTAATAAAAATATTTGAATCATTTAAAATTTTAACTCAAATTATTAATCTTAATTAAAAATATATTTAAAATTAGAGTTAATTTTGAAGCTTTACAAATAGTATTAGAGTACATTTAGTTGACTAAAAGGCAACATAATCCTACTAGAGCTGAGCAAGTTGGGTGGTGTGTGTTTAGTAATGAGGAAAAAAGAGTGAAAAACCACCATTTTCACAGCTTTCGGTGTAATTTGAACATTTTAATTACCTAATAACTCTATTTGCTCTCGTTATTATATATATTATCAATTATTATTCTATATATTTTTATATCCAAGTTTATTTTTTTATTTTTATTCATTTTATTTTTAAGTATTACCTCTTATTACATTTCATTTGTAATAAGAAAAAGAGAGTGAAAAACCACCATTTTCACAACTTTTGATGTAATTTGAACATTTTAACTACCTAACAACTTTATTTATTTTTATTATTATATATTGTTAATTATTATTCTATATATTTTTATACAAAAGCCTATTTAGTTTATTTTTATTTATTTTATTTTTAATTATTACCTCTTATTACATTACATTATTTTCTTCAATTTTTCTTACTTGTTTATACTCATTTTTTTCTCATCTCTTTTCCTTGTTCTCAAATACACCTTTAGTGCAATAAAAAATTGCCATAGATTATTTTTTACAAACAATTTTTTAAAAATATTTTTCATAAAAATTCTTGTAGCTTAATGCAAGGCTTGTTGACGTTGATTAATTACATGACGAAAGGTATTTTTCACACAAACCCGCCCCCATGTCGAACCATCGCGTTGGTTTTGGTGGGATTGACAGCATACGCGGTTAAAATATGCCAACGGCAAAGGTTAATTAAACGTATTCAAAATTATCTATAAATATACACTGGCTGGATTAATTAAATCCAATTGCAAGAATGCTGGGTGCCCATATGTATAGATCATCACATATTAATAGAAATAATCATATAAACAGAAGCACAAATATTTACACGAAAAACCCTCCACACAGGAAAATAAACATTGGAGAGAGAAAAATTATTATGAAAATTGAGAATATGTCATACCTTTTTCTTTTCCCATCTCAATCCTAGAGCCCAATTGAAATTTAAGCTGAAATTATCATTTATATTATCCTTAATTAGCATCCGCAATAATTGACTCACTCAACCCAACTCAAATGGTAAGATATTCAAAAATTCAACAAATCGCCATCTTAGCTTAAATTTTTTAAGCCACCCTAAAGATAAACCAATGACATCATCGGTTCTAAAGGTCAATCTTCAACTCCCCATCAACTAATTCATCATAATCCTTGTCTCTACTTCAAATTTCCACACAACTTACCATTGTGCATCCTATGCATCATCTCTTCTACATTGTTAGTGCTCAAAAAGATCAAAACTGCCAATACCTAAGATAAAGAAAACCCTATTCTGATGCACATCTCATCCTTTCTCTTTGTCTATTCATAGTGCTTCCTCGTGAACACTTTGTTAATTCTCAATCAGTCATCATTTATACACCATCTACTCCAATTGTTATTTATTATTTATTACTATGGAAGCTTAGTACCATTTCATCACAACCCCAAGGTCATCTACATACGTATCACTAGTATAACTAAATAAACACATCAAAGATATAAAATTTACATAGAAAACTCTTCAACTTAAAAAAGAAGAACCACGGAAAGAGGAATAGAAATTCGCTATAAACACAAGTTATAGAAATACACTAGAATGACTTATACCCATTTCCAATTTGAAATACACATTCTAAAAAGCCCCTCTTTCATCTTAGGAACCAAAGGATTTATCATAATGGCTCCTCAAGTCCCAACAATAAGAGTCCTAATTAAATCCCTAATTAAAACAATATTATATAGCACTTCCACAGGCCTTACGATGTACAATGATGGACTTACTTAAGCCCAACTCACAAGCATTTTATTAGTTAGGTCATCATCTATTATACTCAAGCCAGCATGGCTCACATCTCCACTTGAGATGCCTATACACTCAACCACTGTGTGACATATAACACCATCTCTTCTAACTAATAGCACTTGAAGAGATTTAACTACCAAACTTAGAAATCAAGAGAACTACTTACCAATAAGCATCTCACCATCTTCTTTATCTCTCCATGGAGCTTCTCCCGTGAGCACATCTTTATCTCTCCATGAGCTTCTCCCGTGAGTACAGATATATCTTTGATTGGTCATTATTTCCACACCACTCACTCCCTCTCTTTTGCCTTATTTTTTCACATTCCTTTTTTTCCCACATCTTTTTCTCATTCTCAATTGCACCCCTAATAGATATAAAAATTTCAAGAAATCAAAGTTAGATATCAAGTTTTCAGAATGTCGAGTTTGTTGTTATGGATTGTTTCACCAGTGAGATCAGCAGCAGAGATCTCCACAGACCTTGGGTTTTCTTATTCGACTCTAAGAGGGAGGAAAGTCTACAGATGGTTCAAGACAAGCGAGTGTGGAGCTACATGTTCAAGTTGCAGTTCGAAGCTTAAAACCCAAATGGCGTTTTGGTGGTGCTGACGCTGCATGGATCTAGTGCGAGCACCTCGGGGACATATCACTTTTCGTCTGTCATTCTAGGACTAAGATGGATCCATGGGTTGCAAAGTATGAACAAGGAGAGAGGGAGATTAATGGATTTGATCAGAAAACAAGGGTGATGGAGTATTAAAAGGGTGAGTTGTAGAATTAGTATGATTAGAGTTGAGAGGATTGCAATTGGATTGAATTAAAATGACAAGAATTGAGTTTTGAGAAGATTGGAATGGAAAAAGATTATGATTGCTTTGGATCGATACACAAATGACAGCTATCACAAACGAAGATGAGTTGGAGAGGAGGGTTTGAGGTATTTTCGACATTTTAAAATTTTGTTATCAACTGTTTTAAGAAACTATGACAGGCTTGAACAGCTTTGATATGTTTCTAAATAATCTAAAACTGTGAATAGGCTATTTACAATATTTTAAATTTTATAAGCATATTTAAAATATCAAGAAAAACTTAGAAGTACATCTGCACACTCCTCTTTTTCCTTTTATCATTTGAAGATGAGCATCCTTAAACAAGATATCCAGTCACCAAGGTTCAATACAGAAACACCTTTGCAACAAAGCTGGACCACTGCATTTGTATCTGGTTCAAGAAAAGAGTTCCATAGAACTTTTTTTATTAAAAATTTAGGTTACATCTGCCAATAAAGAGTCAGCCTGAAACTAGGTTAACATCATCAGAAACAACTATAAACAGGTTACAAAATGAACCAAACCCCATCAAATTCAATCTTACACCATCTTAACCCATCCACT
The DNA here is from genome assembly GCA_036873735.1 of Pouteria campechiana. Lineage (NCBI taxonomy): Eukaryota > Viridiplantae > Streptophyta > Magnoliopsida > Ericales > Sapotaceae > Pouteria > Pouteria campechiana. Next base: position 27,395 of record JAYJMB010012075.1, read on the forward strand.
CTAAAACCTAAAGGTGCAACTAAACCGACTTGAAATTCTCGTCACCACCACTTCCCTGACTGAGATGGGTGCCGTTCCAAGATACTGAAGGTTTGACACGTTACAGATTCATGGTCATTCTTCCCTCCCTTGGAAAACAATTCAAAAGAAAGCCCCCAGTCATTCCGTTGAAATGTTTCCCTCCCAGTCATCTTCATTTCTACATTCATCATGTGTCTAACACAACAAGAAACAAGACTATTTATGTACAACCCCCTTTCGTTAGCTAGGAGGTCAAACGAGAAGCAAACATTGATGCTCCAAGCCCGGAACACCAGTCATTGTAGGCATTTGGCATTGTTTACCCACTCGCAGCAATTCCAGACAAAAAGGCAATATGCAAGATCACTGCAACCGATTAGCTAAGCTGACTGGGAGTGGTATGGGAGAATGCTGATAATTGTTAAATACAGGGGCACCACTCTCGATAGGCTTCATTGGCTGGCTGCTAGAACTTGTAGTTTGTTGGAGAAGTTTCACCAGAGACAAAAATACATCCATCCTAGTAACTTCTTGGTTTGCCTGCACCATGAATTAAGGCCATACCAGACAACTAAGAAAAAAATGAAGGGAAATAAGGATGTGCCAACTTCGGCAAGATTGAATTTCATAGTAGTTTACCTCAACCACAAACCGTGCCCAGATCTTATTTTCTCGGACTTCCATCACTCCCTTCAAGATGGTCAGACCAAAGCCACGAATAATATCTGCTATCTCAAGAAAGAATCCTCGTTCTTCACAAAGCATCTACAGCAAAAAAAAGAGAGAAGGATTTCACTTGACTAGACATTGGGAGTTCTTCGAGGATACAATCAACTAAACATGGATGCAGTAATTTGGCAAGACCAACACAAGATGTTTAACGAACCTCAATTCAGGTAACTATTGCACATTCATGTGTTAGCAATTAGGAGATTCAGCACATGATCCCAGGACCTATGGACCACTGATTTTAGTTGTTCATTTTCATCAGAGAGCATTGTAAGCAAGATCTCAATACTGAAGTGTAATCCAAGATATAACGTAAATATAGGTCCCACCATCTCTTATTTGTAGAGCATGCTTTGTTATACGCAAGTGTAATTTACCTCAACAAGCAGCTGGCCTGGGGGGTTCAGTTCCTCTACTATGATTGGACAAACCATGGTCTGACCCTCAACTTCAAACGCCCATGTAGCACTAGCACCTCCACTGCTTGAACTATCTTTTAAGGAAACGCCACTATCCTTGCCAATAATCTGGACAGCATTATAAGTGTAAATTACAATCAGAGTTAGTTGCAGTTCACTCTAGATCCATAATTTTAACTATTTCATCATATAACAAAATTGCTGCTGGAAGTATAACCGACTAAGAAATAGTTCTCACCTTTGGCTCATCTACTTGTTTTAGTTTGTCTGCATATTTTGTCACGCTTTGCAGGAACAACATGTGCTTGATGGTGCGGTCCAACAGAGCATCAATGCTACACTGTTGCATTGAATCAATTGGATAGTGTGAGTTATGCATGCAAGAATTAAACAAGCATTCAAACCAAGAGTAGACAGGGCTCACCTTTGCACCATTGGGCACAATCTCCCTCAATTCCTTGACCCGATCTTGGATCTGTTGACGGTCTTTTGGCCTCGGCCGAGTACTTTCCCCTGGTCTAGCTCTCTTCCTAATGTTCTTCGGAGGTTCCTCAGGTTTCTTCTGCTGTGAAACTGTTGCACTCTCAGTTGTAACATTGCAACTTCCATCGATCCATGAACTAACCATGGATTTTGAGTGGGCTTCCTTTTGAGATCCATGTGCAGTCTTATCAGAATTGCACTCAAGTGGCACAGAATCCATGTTTCCATTAAAAAAAGAAATACCTCTCGGTGGAACTTGATTGCTGTAGACTGAAGAATTGCCTACTCTTGTCACTGTCGTTGTGGATGACCGGTCATCTGAACTATGATTGGTAATGGACCTAGCATTACCAACAACAGCATCTAATAACTGTTCCAGTCCCGAGTCTGAGAAGAACCCTTTCTGATTACCCATCATAGAAGTTGAATATAAGTCTGAGATGGCTCCCGAAATTGCACCACTCAGATTCATTTGACTGCGGCTCCCCACTGGCAATGTGATCTGGCTCAAATCATCCCAGCATTGCTGGCCCTGGCTTTGCTTAAGATCCAATCCCAAAGTATCAAACAGATTGTTGTCTGCAGATATTTGAGCAGCCATGCTCAAATAATTTTCTTTCCCATCAGAAACTGCACTGAGAGAATCTCTACTGAAACCAATAAAATTCTGAACAGACCTAGGCACTTCACTGGTAACGATGCTGCTAAAAACATCACCTGCATCATAGCTGGATGTCAAAGGATCAACACTCAGCGCCTGTAACTGATCTTCATTCAGTGGCGCCATCGAGCTGTTATTCACATGATCTATTGGTAGAGAACTCCAGTGATTTGTTTTGCTTGCTAGGTTTGGATTATGAAGGGCTGGTGTGAACTCCTCGAGGAAAGACAGAGCCCCAGCAGTCCCCCTGGGAAGCTGTTGAACAACAGAAGCCCCTCTAGAAGTTGATTTCTCAGTAGATGGCTGGCCTCCACTGGCAGGGAATGAGGAAATGTGCCTGTCTGCTAATTTCTCTACTCCATTTCCAGTTCTAGGCATAGCAACAACTGAACCATTTGTGCTCAACAACTGATTTAAGATTGCATCTCCATGCAAGCTAGAATATGTCTTACCACAAGAAACATTGGCATCCAAATTCACAGGAAAGATATTTGGACACCCTTGATTCCCCATTATAGAAAGCAGTTGCAGCTCCATGGAAGTCAAGGCAGAAAGTTCGCTATTAAATACAGCTGAGTTAGGCATGCTGAGGATAGGCATGCTGAGGACTGATCTTTTAGCAGATTGGGAACTAGGTTCTGCCCCAGCCATTGAAGGAAGCATGCTGGAGGAAGATAATATGACCTGAGCTTCTGCACCAGCCATTTGGGAGTGGTTTGTAAGGGGAAATGAATTGCTGGAATACTTGGTGGAACTAGGGATCAATGGTACTGCAAATGCATGAGGTTGCAGGCCGTCTTTGTGCAATCCAGAAGTTGAAGGATTGCATGATTGAGCTGGACTCATTGAACACTGGGGATTGACTTTGATTCCGTCAAGGCATTTCTCTTGAGAGGATTTGATGGTTGCATTACTAAAGCAGGTATTGCTAGATGAAAGAATTGAAACAGAAGCTGCAACAGGTGGAGAACTGCAAGTTTCACTCTTGACAACCTTCAGAGAATTCTGAGATGGATCTGACCCAGACACACTTTCCAGCTGCTGAAACACACTCTTAACAAGATCCATAAACTCAACGCTTTCTAGAATCTGTGTACCAAAAACAGAAGGCAATGGTCTTAGGGCGGGTGGATTGTATCCTAGCTAAACAAAAAACGAATAGAAGAAATTTTCAGCAAATGGGCATGCAAACTGATTTTAAATTTAAAGAACAGATTCAAATAATTCACCAACAACCGCTAACCTTCTGAGTGGAACCAAACTGAACCACACTATTCGGTGACACTGAAATGACTGCAATTGTCTGCAAAATGGGACTCCAATCAGTTGCCACATCAAATAACCCAAATATCACAAGGAAATTCAGGAACCAGTGCTTCCATCCTCCAATAACAGGATGAAACAGCACAAAGAAGTCCATAAAGCTAAGATTGTGAACAATTTGTAGAGGAACAAGCACAGACCTTAATTCCAGCTGAAAATTGTCGGCGCCACTCTGCATTATCCTGTGAAAAGATTAAGATGAGTTCACATAAGTTCAGATCAATCTGGATTTAGTGAAATGCAGTGGTTAAGATACATACTATTTCCCCCAAAATCTCCAAGATTATATTACAAGAATAGAATAGTTTGGTAATGAAGGAATGGAGCTGCAATTTCTCCCAAAATGTTAAAGAGTAAAATATCTCAGTTATACATTAAGAGTTTGCATGGTTCTCCAAAAATGATTATGAAAGAGAAAGAAAGAGTGGGCACTTATCACCTTGACAAGAATGCAGCATAATGTTGCTCCAGGTAAAATGGTAAAAGAATAAAAAATCATAGAGACAAGGATTTAGCTGTACCTGGAGCGCAGCTTGATTGACAAAGGAGCATACTGGACTCCCACAGTGCATATCTGTGAAAATCCATTGATGCTTTCCAGTAATAGCAGCTTGTCCAATTGTTCTAAGATATGCCACAAATAAATAGATGCACAAAATTAGCCTGAGTTATCGAAAGAATGAATTTCTGAAAGAAACAAAATCCACAATTTAGTACAGCATAATAAACTCAAAACGAGTATGATAACCACATAAGATAGACCTTGCCAAGTTCTTAAATTTATAATCTGTGTGATTTAAAACTAATAGAGTAAATTTTCAAATTTGTAGGAAAGAGTCAACCAGAGATAAAATCTCAGTTTCCTCAGAAGGTGCAATAGATTAAATTCAGCATAGCAATGAGCTCAAACACCCATTAGATGGAACCCACTCAATTGGATCACTGCCATCAAATTTCACCAATAGGATAATCTTTCGTACCATCTACTCAAAATCACCACTCAGGATTAAGATCCTCTGATCGATGGGACTTGTCTACATGTATCACTTATACACAGTTAACACTTGTTGAATTATCTAAATCTTGCCACATGTTCAGCTGAATCACATTGCACTGATAAAGCAATGGAGGAGTGACGTGCTACAACTTTATTTCCTTTCTAGGGATGCTCGTGCCACAGAATATGCATAAAAAAGGGAAATGTATAAAGTAGCCTACGCAGCTGAACCAGCAAGTAGTTCTGTGAATCACAGATTCAACATTTTTGCAAGCACTTCATTTTTGTTACGCAACCATTCCATCAAAAGAAAACATTCAAACAAAATATCCACCTAAACACACCAGAAACTTCTTAGGAAAGAGCAGCAAAGCATAGAAAATGGAAAGGAGGAGAAAATAAAGTGGCTACAGTAAAGTTATAAACATACCCTTCTCCCAACACATGGACTAGGTGAGGCATCTTCTCGGTCACAATTGAAACCTGTTCAGCACAATAAGCATCTTCCAGCATCAGCAACCTGCAGCAGGCACAAAATCATAAACAGAAACTGTCGTCAGTGTCTTCTAATATGCTACAACACCATTACTAGACTCCCAAACTTCAACGCACTCACGGACAAGGATCAGTAAATAAATCATGCACATGCTCGACAGGCACTTATGAATTCAGTCGCCACATGAACCCCATGTAAACACCCATAAAACTGTGTGAAATTACAATCCAAGATGCTTTCCACCCAAGAAAAAAACTACAGATTGAAAAAAAGAAAAGAAAAGAAAAAAAAAAAAAAAGGAATCACTAAGACACCAGAAAACTGTCACCCATTAGCCCAATTCATCTTTTTTGAACAGAACAAAACAGAGGAAAACCACCAAAACTACAGAAACCAAAGCTTTCTGCATCAGCGACAACTCCTTAAACAGATTCCAGGGACACAAAAACAAACCCATAGAAAACAATCAATGACTCCAAAAGTAGTAAATACAGCGAGAAGGGCAGAAAATCAGACATTACCGGAACTCAGTCAACTAAACTTACTAAAAAAACATACAAGAAACTAAATGCATCCTTAACAGAATTTCCGACAAAAAACACCTAAATGCAGCTTAAACTCACATGGAATCCAGGCATTTCGCCCGCCATGAAACTGCATAAGACCATCCACCGTCGCAGCAGAGGCTCCGGAGGGTGTCTTTGATCTGAAACCCCACCATCTCCTCTTCCCACCTCTCCTGTATCTTTCTCTCCGAAAATCAATCACGCCGAAACGAGACCTAGACTCATTACACGAAATCCGCAGCTGAAATCAACCGCTCAAACCACGTCGTGTAAACCGATCCACATGCCGGCTTCTGAGATCGAATCCGAGGGTTTCTGCAAGCTGAGAGCTTGGAAGCCAGTACGGAAAAGGAAAGTGGTTTTGAGGGAAAGGGCGAGCGGTTTCGATGAGCTTTGGGGGAGAAGGTAAAAGAGCGGGCGGTCTTATAGGGCGGGAAAAAAGATTCTGGGGTCCAAATCGGCGATTTTTTCGCAGTAACGGTAGCGTCTAACGGTGTCGAGTGACGCTTTCGGACGGGGGTTTTATGGAGGTTAAACGGCGGTTTTAGGAGGGTTTTAACAGCGGTTTTAGGGCCGAGAGCGAGAAGAGAGTGGTTTCATTTTTGGTTTTAGCTGGGGCAACGAAATCTCAGGGTCCGAAAGTGAAGAGAGGTTGAAATCTTTGCCATTTACTCTTCTTGGATATCGAATGCAGATTTGTTGGGAGATAATGGGAAGCGTATCTCGCGTGCGTGCGTAGATTGGTACGACGGCAGCTGATTTGGAGACGGAAGTTCATGCTATTGAGATCTGAACCGTTCTTCAAGTGGCCCATCACTTGCTTTATTTCATGAAAAGTTATTAAATGAGCATATTTAATGATTTTATAAATCGAGTTGATTCAGATTATTTGCCTTAAGTTTTTTCATGCATATTCTAAACCATTCCGAAATATTTTTCGTATTCCAATAAAAATGAGACATCTCAACTGTCGGACGGACTAGATGCGAAGTGGGTATTTCCAATGGGTACGATCTTGCTGGAGTAGCTGGAGGAAGTGGCAGGGAAGCGGCGATTAGTATATCCCTGGCCGAAACGAACATTGGCTGTACGGCTCACCGGAAAACGCCGGGATATTGTCATGTCGGCAAAATATCGTTATTTTAAGGGGATGGTAGCAGAGCCTGACAGACAACGACGCAATGACGCTCTAAGATTTTTGTATGAATCCATTTCATCATACGGCTGGGGAGAGCTGAATTCATTACAATTCTACCCGAATTTGTCAATGGACAAGCTCAATTTCACAAAACCAATTTGAGGTTGCTTGCATAGGAGATGAATTGGCACCACGTCGTTAAGGGACGCTTTTAATTTCAAGAGGCCCAACAACTGTTACAATCCAATGGAACTAAAATGAATTAAGCATATTCTACCATTCATGGTGGATAGAAATTGGGGTTCGAGTACTGATTGGAAGGCATTAATTTCGATAACTTAAGCGACACTCGTTTATGTAATTAGTGGTTTCTAAGGGCATATGAATCATCCATCATTAACTATAATTACTTTGCAGTCAAAATGGGCTGATAGAAAGGCAGCACAACATTAAAAAATAAAATAGCCGCTTAATAGGAAAGACATTGATAATCAATGACTGCAAACACAGGATTGTAAGGTTGTAACATCCACCTTTCAGCCTCCTGCGCATTGCATTTCCAAGCAATGTAAACCCAGTCATCGGTTCATGTTCATGGGTCTTTTTTTCTACAAGTGACAAACCCCACTTTCCCACTTAAGCTATACTGAGTTTGAGGGAAAAAAAGATAATAAAAAAAATAAAAAAAGTAGAAAGAGATGAGTACTATATTAGTTTCTAAGTAAATAAATACAAAATAGATAGATATTTTTGAAAAGAATAAGTGTGTTACAAAATAGTTAGGTGAATTTGCCTACTTTGTACGTCACTGGGTCAAAAAGCATATAAAAGAAAATATTTTATGCCTATTTAATATATCACAATGTGTGCAATATGACATCAATTCTCATATTTATAACCCACTTTTATCGGATTATAATGTAAGGAAATCAAAAATCGAGATTAAAAACAAATCACCTTTCATGAGTCAAATGTGGTCACGAAATTTTGATGGGCACTGATAGAAACAATGGGAAATAATTTGCCGGCATTAGATTGTGGCCTTCCCATGAAATTTGGGCATACTTCATCTACAATCATGTTCCAGTATTGGGAAATTGATGTGGTCTTACCATGATGTGTTCCCAAAAATATATAGAATCTTTTACTTTTTCCCAAGAAGCAACAACCGAAGGTGCACTTTAGAGAGTGGGAGCATCCCTATCTGCACATACGCACGATGCCCATCAGGCAGCTGAAACACCAGATCCTAGCCTTTCATCTGGTGGAAAATAAGTGATCCTAGCCATCCCTTTTTATCCCGAGCACCATTACGCAATCGTCCGGGCGTGCAGGGAAATAGGTGGACCGCGTGGCACGGGATCCAGAACGGGAAATTCCATCATCGCACACGCCATATTACGGCCGCATCAATACAAACATTGAATACAAAAAGGTGCTCTAACTCGAGGCACAGGGGTTTGGGCCCACCGAAAGTGTCACGTCCCGCCGTCGTTCTCCGCGCAAGTTAGCGGCGCTCCGCTTGCAAGAAGGCAAAGATGCGCCGCAGGGCGAGATGGCGGGGAGGAGGAATGGAGGTGGAGTGGGCGAGAAATCGAGGAGAGAGGGGCGAGATGAGCGCCTGGGGAAAGGCGTGAACAGCTGGTGGTCCTAAAGCTATCATCCGTCGCAGACGGGGATGTGGGGTTTGTAGGGATCAGCCTCTGATAAGGCCCACTGCCAGTGCTCCCCCCCTCGAACAACGGGCTGCATCTGACGCACCGCCCCATGCAATAAAAAAATTTAAAAAAAAATGCTATACTATTACTGACCTCTCTGTTATTGGTTTCGCTCCGCATTTGGTGAATGAATGGACTGGTGGGGCCCATTTACGTAGCAGCCAAACAAATGATAAAATTGAAATGGTTTTTTTTCATATTCATACCTCGAAGCACTGCAATTTTGCACTTTTTATTTATAAAGTTTAATTTTACATAAAATAGCTCTAAGTTCAATGAAAATTACATTTTTATTTTATTTTTTAAATAAAATTAGTTCATTTGGACCAAATGGTCAAACTGGTTAAGCCGTGAACCGGACACCTGACCAATTTAACCACCCATTCAATTCTGATAAAATGTTTATTAGACCAAATATGGCCTAGCGTGAACGGGACTGGCCGCCAGGCCGGTTCAGCCTAAGTCAGTTAATTTTTAATTTTTAATTTTTATAACAGTATCTGAAATAGTGGTAGGATGGAATGTTCCTACCAATAATTGTATTAAAATGATCTAAATTTAAATGTTGTAATTTATTAAAAAACAGCCTTTCTAAAAATTGTATGATGGAAGGGTGCCACTGGGGAGAAAATCAGGCCAAGGGCAGGCATCCCAAAACTGGAAGGAAATCGACGGCTGGCGAACAAAAGTCAAGGCTAATTCATCCAATATATGGATGATATTTTCATCTGAATTGGAAGATTTGGGGCCCTGAATAAGATCACGAAGACGCGTTTGGCGGCATCTTGCCGGGCCATCACGTCAGAAGTTTAATTAGGGGAGAAGAGAAGGATTTCAAGCTACTGAATCATTAATTGCATAATACAAAATGAAGATTTCCCATTATCTCTTTCAGGCCACTATCTTGGACACTTGTAAAGTAGATAAAATAAAATAACAATAATAACAAAAAATAAAAAAAAATCAAAGGTCAGGATCACGGGTTATTGGTCCCACGGCAGTCATGATCAAGGTTGCATTAATGCATGTAAGCGTAAAAATGAAGAGTTAACTCGTTTGGAATTATTGTTTGCAATTTTAATTATAAAGTGTCACTTGGATTGAAATCAAAGTCGTGGGGTTATTCAACTTCATGCATTGACTGATCAGTGTAATCTAGTCCTGAAATAGTTTGGACCCATCACAATTTGCCATGAAATATTTGTGTCCAATTTCACAAATTATTATGAAATGTCATCAAAATTTGACCAGTTTAGATCGATTAATCATCACGTATCACAAAATCATATGTTTTGTAATTCATGCAATGAATTGATTTCTAGCCACATATATAGTGAGTCTTGTTAGTGCATATATAAGAGCTGGGATAACAGCAGCTTCTGATCCTAAGAAATGGTGGTGTGGTGTTCATCTTAAAGCTGGTCCATGGAAGATGAACACACCGCTAGTTGCAAGCAATTATTGCCTTCTGGGGTTCCACAAGCTTCCTGTCTGGAATTCAACACATTCAGAGCCTGTATTTTCATTTCAAGCCATAGACCAGCATGGCAAATAATGATTACTTGTGTGAGTCATCATACAAAAAGTTTCGAAATATGATGTGGATCATCCATTTAAATAGGTGCGACTACAAGATGATGATGATTTATATTTTCATCAAACTTATGGACTTTACCCTAAAATGCATTTTTAGGATATTTTGGGAACAAGGAAAAGAGGTGGGAAACAAGAGGCAAAAGTAAAGAAAATAAGAGAAAATGATGTAATATGATATAATTCGAAATAAAGTGGATAAGGGCCTGAATAGGGTCTTTAAAAAAATGAGAAAAAATAATTATTTAAAAATAAATAATAATAATAATAATAATATTGGCTAATCAACATGTTAAATCATATCAAAAGGTGTGAAAAATAGGATACAAATTTTAGCCTTTCTTAAATTCGCTGGGACAACAACAATGCCTGTGTAGTTGCATCTTAGGATATCATGCATTTTATTCATTTTTCATATATTATGTTATGTAAAAAAGGTCAATACCAACCATTGGAGTTTATAAGGTTTATTTAGATAAAATGTTAATTTTATAAATAAAAAAATTATATTGGCCTTAGCATTCAAAAGATATTTGTCGATAGTCTTATGAGTTTGTATTTCGTATGACTCCCTTAGATTTTCCATTTTAAGATAATTTATTATAATAGTTACAATATGTAGGAGGAAAATACAAAGATTTGTTTAAATTTAAATAAAATATCACAGAATGTGCAAAAAATAAAAAGTTACATTATGTACTAGAATACGTGGAATAAATATCCGGGAAAAATAAAACACCAGCGGATCATATGTATGGCACGAAAATGAATTGATATCATGGCTTTATTGCTGTGGGCCTACATATAAACCATTGTCGTGATGTCTTTGGTACAATGGTTAAAATGGGAACATAAATAAGGTAGATGACTTCCCTAGCTAGCTAGTATAAGCAGCCTTCATTGGTAGCTTTTGGTGGTGTTAATTTCTATCATTTTTACATGGTTCTGTCGCTCATTTTTGCCAGTTTAAGACTGTAGTCGCTAGTCAATCTTTCAATCCAGGGGTATCCAAGGTTTACACCCTAAAAGCTAATTAGGAGACACCCATCATTCTTCATAATATATCAGAGGATTTACTACACACCAATAAAACAAATGAAACTTGGCCCACCTGAAGATATGGTCTCTAGTCTGAGAATCTTGACTCAATATCCTCCCGCATGCCTAAATCTTCCTTTTTTATTTTTTTGTCACCTTTTTCTGATTTTTGTGGGTAATGAAGATCCATGTTTCTTACGAAACCGGATCCGATAACTTAACACCTTCCAATTGTGGCCTCATTGCAGTCCTATCTCAGATGCCCCACCACAAGTGGCAGTGTCACCTCATTTCCCTCAAACTATCACACCACATTGACATTCAATGCCTCTATTTCTCTTTTAGTGATAATGATAATGCGACTGTATGGGTCGTCCATCACACCGAAATTTGATAACCAAACCAAAAACAAGCAACGTCGAAATATGGTAGCCACTAACCAACACACAGCCAACATCCTGTCGAGGAATATTATGGACATTAAAGCTTAAACAAACATATACATCCCATCAAGGTTTGTATGCGTTTTCAATAATCCCAGAATTTACGAAGTATATGAAAATCACAAAATATAAGCAACTGAATTAAATCAATATGTTATAGTATAAGTTTTTCTGAAAACAAAAATCATTTTTAGCCATGAAAGACCTGATTGGAATAAGTTGCAATAGTTGAGTCGGCATCCAACTACTCTATTGTCGATGGTGTAAGTTCTTGGTCTACCTAGTTGGATCATAACTATGTTTGGATAGGGTGTTTTTAATAAAGAGTATATTAAAAAGATGTATTTAAATTATATGCTCATGTTAATATAATAGTAATTACATTGAGTATTTTTTATAAAAAATAAGGAGTAATAATTGAAAATATAAGTAATAATTAAAAAAAATGATTGAAAGCATGATGAATAATATGCTGAGAGGTGCAACTTGGGTAGGACACTTGTGCACCAAACTAATTTTACTGAGGATAAATTCCCTTTTAGTCACCCATAGCGTCAATTTGGGTAAGTTTGTCTAAACCGCATTCAAAGTTAGTGTAGTTTTTGGTTATAAGGTTTGGGCAGGATTATCTCAATCCACTTAGATTATCTTTTAAAAATACCTAAATTAATTTTCTATCTACATGCACATCTTTAGTTCCTTATTTATTAAGTATATTTGAGAAGTTCAATCAAAAGCTTTATATTTTATATGTTCATAGCTTTGAGTAGTATAAAATATGTATTTATTTTATTTTAATATGGTTTTATAAATGATTTACTCTCTAATATGTTAAAACTAAATTTGAAATTGGCTCATTTTGAATTGAAATTTAGCCAATTTAACTTTAAAAGAAATAAAGCAAGGTAGACCTTAAAATGAATAAACTTAAAAATAGAGCAGGATAAGATTTTTAAAATGAGAAAAAGGATAGGATCTACTTTGACCTGACATTAACCAACTGAGTTGAACCCCAAAACACAGTCCTTTCTTTGGATGCTTTCCAACCCACGGCAGCCCGATTTTAGTTCCATTATAATTGGTAAGTAAATTGAGGGGGTTGGACTTGCGACTTCAAGGTCATAGATACAATTATATACATCCTATTTTTAATTTCTAAAACATCTACCATTATAACTTTGTGGGCTACATTGCAAATCATTGAGCGTGACCATGATCTAACGGTAGGGATTTCCATGGCAGTCTGACATTTTGTTGGCCGTTGACTCAACATCAAACCGTTCATTTGAGACTGATCATCGGTAAGCAATTTGGACCACTTGTGATCATTATGCTTTTTTCTAATACAATAATCGTTTCATGTTCATGATTGAGGGTCCACCAGATGACATTTTGATGAGGGCTGGCTAGCTCCTTGTCTGTCATATAGAGATATAAGCTCATCTCCACGGGCCCTTGCCTTTGGCAGCGCTGATGAGCTAGTGGGTTGGTAAAGCTGCAGGGCAAGGGAAAGGGAATGACAAAAAGAGCAAGCAAGAAGGGCCCCACCACTACCCACAATGACAAAGATGTCCCCATTATTCTCAGCATCACACCCCTTCATTTCTACATAGGAAAGTTTATGATTTTGTCTCCTTTGAGTCTTCACAAGTGTTCACCTCATTATTTCCGTTCAGTCCCTAAGTCAATGGCATATCAAATAAAAGCTTCTTTTTCTTTTCATCTTTTTCTGCTACAACCCAATGTAGGGATCAAGAAAAGGTGGAAGTTGCCCATTAAACTCTCTTCTCTTAAAATGCAGATGAGAATGGGAACTCAAAAATTCTTAGTAGCATTAATGAGGGAAAGGACATTATGCGGAATGATTGCTCGGTATTTTGTGATGTTTGCAATTAATTGATGAACACCCGACAAATGTTCTTAATCCAAAACATAAGTGTTAGGACTTTTTTGTGTCAGTTTTGGCCTATGATCTTATTCCACAACAAAAGCTTTTGGGGCCAGCCAATCATGGCAAGAGCTTCATAATCGTGTCTGATGTGCGGCCTTCCTGTCCACTTTCTCCCGCGACCCGAACCAACCAAAAAATGGAAATAAAACAGACTTTTCTTAATCTCACAAAATCCTTGCTCCGGATGAAATACGCAGAATATATGGGGAGAAAAAAAAAAAAGGAGGCCTAGCAGTCTTGTGGGTCTTCCCTCCCTCGTGCTGAGTGGCTGGGACATAAGCTTTCTGTCACTGTGCTTAAAATTCCTGGTTGCATTCCTGAGCATCCATCTGTTCCAGCCACGACAAACACGTTTTGTAAGTATCTAGGGAAACTTCACAGCCCGTACAGCTTAGCCCATTTTGTTAGTTTGGACGTTAAAAACAATTCCTAGCTAATTATACATACGTTTCCAAGATACAGGAGATCTGGGACAAATAGTATGGCGCAGAGAACTGAGATTTCTTTGGTGGTGTACAAAAATTGACAGATTTTACATCAGAAGTAAGGAATTCTAATAAAAAAACTAATAAATTTAATTTAATACCAAACAACTATGTGCATGGAAACTATCCTAGTTGAAGAAGCGAAAAACTTCACCTGCTAGACTTGTTATTTTTTATATGAAATGAATGACTTGGTCAGTACTTTTTTCAGCAGCAACAGAAGAGATAACATGCGCAGATTGTTTCATCTGACATGGTATGCTGAATATCTCCACAGTTTATCATCAATGGCAATGATCTTACCCTTTGAACCTTCAGCCACTTTTCGTTGTAATTCTTCTTACCCGTTTCTGCACACTACAACTCTAGCTCTTCTGAATTGTTTAGCAAGAGCCTGCAGATCTCATGGGTCCTGCCATTTTTGGGTTGTAGATGAAAAAGTTTCGCTAGTTTGTTGATTTAGATGCTAATTGGAAGGACGTTCGATGATCATAAGAGATGACTAATTGAGGCATTCAATTGAGAAAACTACTCAGATCAGTGTGTGGGTTGTCCTTATAGGTCTTACACTCAATGCAGAAGACTTCAGATGAATGGTGCTGATCGATTACTTGTTGGCCGGGATTAATTCCCTTTCAACCTATGAGAGGCATGTGTGCCATGGTAACTCAAAAGGGAACGGGGAATCTGTAGCTTTTTGTAGAAAAAGCTGAGCATGTACGCTTTGAGTTGGAAAATACGAGTCATTTTCCGCAAGGTTGACATTTGAATATTCATCCGCTTTGGGGACAAACTTCCATAACAAAGATACATGGGATTATGATGTATCAAACGGTGATCAATGCAGGTATAAGTCCATTTACTACAAGGGGAGACCACTTCCCAACGATCCCAACTATTGGTATGAAGAGCCTCACAGTGGAGGATGATGGTTTCTAGAGAATATAACAGTAAAGTGTTAAAAAAATAAAAATACAAGTGTTATTGGAAAAATTGAGAGTTAAA
>JAYJMB010012075.1:47913-96626 GCA_036873735.1 Pouteria campechiana
TCAGATGGGTTGGGGTTGTTGCAATCTTGCAATGTAATTCAAAGACGCAGGAGAACTAGTGAGAGAGAGAGAGAGAGGGAGACCGGATCTGTCGCATTTGTCGTTTTACCCCGCGAAAGTGCGACATTGTTGAAAGGGATGGATGATGGCCTGGGCCTCTTTGACCAAACACAGCTAAAAGGAGGTAAAAGAACCCCATGTAGCATTGTAGGGCTCCTCCCATTTGATGCTCTGGCAGGTTGTCCTTGTTCATACACAGGCATTTCAAAATCACCTACCACCCAGCATCGTACACAAGCATTTCAAATAAAGCAGTCAAAAGCATGGTCACGAGTTGAACTGTATCACTTGTGGGCCGGCCCTGCTTTGATTGCCCAAAAATTTTAAAAATCCAATTGTCCTACTTCATAAATTGGTTCCCCGCGCTGGTATGGGAAGATGTTGGTACATTTTAAGCCCGCCCAAATAGCGGGAAAGTACCTGGTTTGCAGTTAACACGGTTGTTTTATGGTAATTTTCCCATATGATGAATTTATTATTTGTGGGTTCCTGTGCATGAAGCAGCTTGGAGTACCAGATTACAAAAGTTCTCTTTCTCTGCCAACTTGCCGCGCATTTACTAAATAAAGTAGAGCTTTTACAAGCGACCGTAATCACTAATTACTCAATCATCTCCTGTGATGACTTTTTTTACCTGAGCTAGCAAGACACAGTCCCAGCTTCAGCTCTCCTGCGCACGATCTCAGCCGTTCATCAAGTCAGCTGCTACGAAGATGAGTCCAACGCGATGCTACAATCCGTTAAGCGTTGAAGAGACGTCATGATCTGACCTTTCATTGTGTGGCCCACTTTATGCGCCACCCTTGCAAGGGGATTTCGTGGGGGTGGGCCCACTGGGCACAGAAAAAGCCTGAAACCGGAGCAATGATTCCTCCTCATGAGAATAACAGAGGCTGGGGAAGCCGACAGAGAATGTCGACCCAAGCGACGTCGCGGTCGGGCTGAGGGCGTGAGGCCACCGTCCGCTGGCGTGGCAACCGATTCACCGTCTATTTTAGAGACACGTGGCGGTCGCGTCTGGCCCGAGCAGATATTCCATCCGCCCTCGGATGCCGGTCTCTTAGCAGCGGACGGGACAATTAGGTAATGACACTTGGCAGGGAATCGGGCTGTTCACATACGTGTCAGACGATGGTAGTTGATGTAGTGAGGGAAGGGGACAGGGAGCCGGAAGTCCTAGGGATGACACGATGGCATTGGAAGTGGGGACCACGATGACACGTGGTCCCCGATGTGGCTGGCTGGCGGCTTTGCCCCGTTACTATCTCCGTGGGGGGTGTGATCATGGGGGCGCATGTGGGTGATGCGATGGGAACGTAATCAGGAAGGCTCTAAAGCCGCTTCTCTCGCCCATCTATTTATCTACCGCACATCAGCTGCCACTTCCCGTTACTGAAATCCATCTCCACCGTTCAACACATTGGAATGGAGAACAAGTGCAAATGAATATGATTTATCGTATTTAGGTCATACATTTTAGGATGGTTTATAATTTCTAATCGTTCTTATATTACCATTTCCCCTTTTCTTGGGCGAACTTGAGTACAGTTAGTTGCTTTAGGTACTCCGCGGGCTACGAAACCGAGTCTGTAAACTTTTGATGGCATGCTTTGCATGTGCGTTTCTCAAGTGGTAGAGGTTGACGTTTATCACGCGCGGGTGCTCACGTTAGAGCGAAGGGGAAGGCAAGTTCTCTTCTCCGCATCTGCATCCTACACGTAAGAAATGTGGGGGTAAACTGGGCGTTGATACTCTGACAGTGTAGACGGTGATGGAATAGGGATAAAAGAGAGGATGATTAGATGGTCCAGTCGAATGTGGAGCGGCCCATGCTTTTCTGCAAAGATTTCTGCGTCGGATGAGGTGAGGACCATGCGCAGGGAAGGACAACAGTTTGGTGTCTCCAGGGACACGAATTGAGGTGGCCCGAGAAATGGACAGTTATGCTTTGGCTTGGTTTGAGCGTGAAGTGAGACAGGCAGATGAAGAAGCAGTGAGAAATTGGAGGTGACCGAGGACCTACCAAACCCATATGCCACGTACTCGCATGGAACCCCATCATTGGCCTCTGTCCAACGTAATTAATCACCAAAAAGAGATTGCTTGGTAAATTTTTAGAGGCCTTGACTTGCACTCAAACTTTGAACAGAGATTCGACCATCAGTTGATTGTTAACATTACCTTTTTCAATTTTTATTTTCATTTTTGACCCTTCGCATTGATGTAGCCATTTATTTGCTCTGCCTTCAGTTCAGTCTCTCCTGTCGTCCCAAAATTGGGTCAGAGCCAATGAGAAAGACCACATCCCCAAGCTTGAAGCACTGGTCGGTTGTGGTGGACTAGGCCCATAACAGTTCAGCCATACATTTCTTGTCCATAACTGGACGAAATTGTGACATCTGAGTTCTTCCAACTTAAATAGTCATCTGATATATTACCTTCTTTATCACAGTAATTAGCCAAAGTGGTCAGTGCCTGATAGGGGTTGTTGCAGGCTGCATTCGGGTAGTGCTAATATACAGCAACTCATTGGGACAAGGCTTGTATGATTACAAGTGTACAACGAGCCTCGTTAATGTACATGACCGATGGACAATCCCCTTTCACCATGTCCCTGGAGTTACAACCGCAGCGGAGCAAATAACATGCTCCTCACATCTCACCCAACAACATCCTCTTCCAGCTTCTCATCTGCCATATCTGAACAGAGGGTGACCCGGGCCACAAAAAATAATCCCAAGCCACACATAATCAGGACTTAGTGATGATCGTTGCAACGAGGATATCCCAGTCACATACAGGTCTACTCTACAGCTTGACAAGCCTGAATTTTCGTGGTTGCATAACCTTCACTTTTCATATTCAGGATCAATCTCTCCAGCATTTCGTAGATCTCATTGGTCTGTTCATGAGATCTATCACTAGCAAGAAATACATGAATCTGATCTTGGTATCCAATCCAACTACAACCTGGGCTCTTTTGCATTCCCTTGTTTTTTATTGCCCGCCGAATCTTGGAGAAATCATCCAATCTCCCAAAAGAAGCATACAAGTTGGCCAGCAAGACATAATTCCCGGTGTCGTTAGCATCCAAGTCAATGAGCTTACTTGCTGCTATTTCTCCCAACGCAACATTGCCATTAATTACACAGCCACTAAGCAAAGAACTCCATATAACAGCATCAGGCATAACAGGCATTTTCTTGATGAGTTCATATGCTTCACTCAGATGGCCTGCACGGCTTAAAAGATCAACCAAACATGAATAGTGTTTGAGGGTAGGTTCAATATCATGATATGCCATCAAGTCGAAGTACTCCCAACCTTCCTTTACAGATCCTAAGTGGGCACACAAAGATAAGACAGATAAGAAGGTAACTGCATCTGGTCTAATCCCATCTTCTAGCATTTGTTGGAACAACGCAAGGCCTTCCTTCCCACAGCCGTGCATGGCATATCCTGCAAGCATGGTGTTCCTTGATACTAAATTTTGGTGACATATCCGATTGAATGCTATCCATGCGTGCCTGATACTTCCACATTTGGCGTACATGTCCACCAGGGTTGCCCCAATGTGGACATATGTGTCATAGCCTTGTCTAATTGCATGCGCATGAAGCTGTTTCCCTGGCTCAATAGTTGTCAGGCTTGAACATGCATGTAGAGCCATGCCTACAGTATAAATGTCAGGTTTCAAATTCGCAGATTGCATTTTGGAGAACAGCTGCAGCACAGATTCCATGTGCCCATTCTCTACGTGGCCCGTTATAATTCCATTCCAAGTATGGGCATTTGGTTCCAACCCCTCTGTTCTCATCTTATGAAGAAGTTTGTCAATGTCGTCCACTTTGTTGCACCGTGAATAACCAGAAATCAGTGCGTTCCAGGCTGCCAAATCCCTATCTGTTATTCCATTAAAAGCTGTTTGAGCAGCTGCTAGATCATGGCATCTACAATACATCTCAACAAGAGCACCACCAACAAATGCGTTTGATTGAAGTCCTCTAGCAATTGCATAAGAATGGATCTCCTTCCCCTGCCTAAGAACAGCCATATCTGCACAAGCAGTGATAGCACTCCCCAAGGTAAAAGTATCTGCTTCCACCCCTTGCTCTGTCTGCATAGTCTTAAACATCCTCAATGCTTCTTCAAACTGCCCATTATCTACATAACCAGAAATCATTGAGTTCCAAGTAATTGTATCCCTATCAATTCCATCATGCTCCATCTCATCGAACAATTCCTTAGCCTTGCTGACCTCACCATTCTCGCAATATCCAACAATCATGGTATTGAAAGCCACAATATTTCTCATTGAATACTTCAAAAAGATCTTCAATGCGTTGTCCATATCGCCACACCTCCGATAAACATCAAGCAATCCATTAATAACAAAAGCGTTGTACATATACTCGTGCCTCGTAATATATCCATGAATTTCCTTGCCGCAGAGTGCAGCTTGCAGTCTCGCACAAGAAGGCAACACAGTAGCCAAGGTTCGAGCATTTGGCTCCACTCCAGCTGCCAGCATTCCACGAAAAAGCTCAAGTGCTTCCTCATCATAACCAGTTTGAGTGAAACCACCAATTACTGCACACCACGAAACAATATTAGGCATCAAATCACCCCAAGACTCCATTTTCTCCAAATATTCTAGTGACTCAAATGCCATCCCATTTGCTGCACAAGCAGTAACAATAGAGTTCCATGAAACACAGTCTCTTTCTGGCATCTTTTCCAACACCGTTTTGGCATCATGCAAGCACCCGCATTTCCCATACATGTCGATCAGAGCATTGCCCACATATTTATTTGAAACAAACTCCCTTTTTACTACGAGTCCATGTAACTGTCTCCCCAGTCCTAAATCACCCAAACCACTGGACGCCTTGAAAATCACAGGGAAAACGAAAAATTCCAAATCAACCTCTTCGACTAACATTTGCTCAAATAGTAAAAGAGCTACCTCAAACAACCCATGGTCTACAAACACAGTGAGCGCAGCCACCCATGAATAAACGTTTCTAGTGGGCATTTTCGCAAACAGAAGAATTGCACTATCAACACACCCATACCTACCATATATTTGCAACAGCTTTGTTTCCAGAAACTCATGCCCATGGAAACCCATTTTGAGTGCATGGGCGTGAATCTGTCTAGTCATGTGTAGGCACGTGCATGATTCAATGACACGCGCATAGTCATGTGAGGTTGGAGACCGAGGCAGCATGGCGTGTGAGGTGGTGGGCTTTTGAAGAATCATAGCGTTTTGGATGGAAAGGTGGGAAGGGGTTTTGGGGCCATGGATAGATGGGATGGCTTTGGGTGTATGATGATAATGGTGATGTTTGATCTCATGAGGATGAGATGGAGAAGAATGGGGGATGAGAAAGGTTGGCGGTGGTATTTTAGAGGCTCCAATTAGAACAGCCATTGTTTGACAAAAGAAAATTTAGTATATAGAGGTCGATGAAAGTCAATATACGAGCAACGTCCAGCATTAAAATTGAAAATCGAGGGTGGTAATTGGGTCAGGTTAGCTGGGGTTGAAGTAAACCTTTAGCCCTGTACCATTTTCTAAAACTTCTACGCTAACTCTAACATAACCCATCTTAAATTTAGGCTGGCATACACATTAAAAATGGGTTGATAATTCAAGTTGAGGACCTAATGAGTGCATGCTGAGAAAAGGTTAACAATAATATAAAATTAAATAAAATAATTTTAAAATTTGACAAAAGTTCTATCAATCTATATTATGCGCACAGCCCGTTTTCTTCGCCGGTTGCTATTTATAGGTCGGTGTTTGTTTTCTGACTTTTTCGATCATCATCAGGTACACAGTGCTTGGATACTGTTAACTAGTTGCGGAAGTTGGGTTTTTCTTTTGGTTTAGCTATTGAACAAAGTGATTTGGAATTGAGGAATACGACCAAAATGCCTGATTGACCCAAGTTTTCCATGAATATGAAAAGAATAGAAGATCTTGCCCGACAGTTCCTGCCATTCCACTAACTTCGATACGTGGCTTTTCATCCAGGAAAATCCTCGCGAGTCCAAAATATAAAATCTACACAAGAACTTGAAGCTCGTTCGCCAATAGTCCGTTTACATGCTCTTCTATGTTTGGCAATTTTGATTTCTACAGTAATAGAGCTGAGCTTGTAAGATGCGACCATCTTAAATGTCTTGGTATTACTAGAAGAGCTAAAGTTCCAAAAAATATAGAAGAGATTTTCCGTTCAGCCTAGTCACGATAACATGGGAATGAACCCAAAAGACAATGTAATAACTAATGGGTAAAGTAGGTGAAATTGTAAGACATTTCCATGAAGGCAATGGAGGTTGGAGGTTTTATTTAAAATTGAAAGCTATTAATTATTTAAAATTGAATGTTTAGTTTTATTTAATCTTTCCATAGGAACAGGAGAAAATAGTGAATTTAGGTCTTTATTTACTTAAAAAACAAAAAAATGTAATTAATATAATCAATATACTTTTATTCAAATACAATTATAATTAGTTATTTTAGAATAAATTTCGTTATATATATATATATATTTTGGTGCGTGATTTAATACGAGCGCACGTATTAAAGTGGTTTGGTGCGGAGGTGTTAAATGCCACACGATCTGTCGCTGATCCTCCCGCCGTCCAGCGAAACCTTACGCCTTTTACAACCTACTCGCAGCGCCCTTCTCAAAATCTCCCGCCTCTCTCCCTCTCACAGCCCTCACCCCAGGCACCACTCCCCGGTGCTGCCAGAAGCAGCCGCCCACGGCTTCGCCAGTAGCTCCTCATCGAGGAGAAAGCACCAGTTTTCCGGCGCTGCCAGTCGCCCGAGCGATCGAGTTCTTCATGGCAGCGACCAACCACGAATTCGTCTCATACGTGTAGATCTCTTTCTCGCTCACCCAGTTCTTCATGGCAGCGCCGCCTCCGATGTACATTTCACCGTAACCCTCGTACAGATTCTCGCCGTAAGGCCCGCCGGAGTGCACCAGCTGGCAGTCGCCTGCCCTTTCCTTGGCGTAGTCGCTGGCATAGGATTCCAGCTTCGGGTCCCATGTCAGCGGCCTGATGCCGTGATCCGACCGGCCGGCGAGTTCTCATACGGCTAGGTAGTATTTGGTACTGTTCTCGGCCATACCCAAATGGGCAGCGGCTAGTCCGAGAATGTATATCAATGCAATTGCCGTGTTTGACGACTTCATCTTCCTTCCTCTGTCTCTGTAAAATGTCTTTTTCCAATTTCAACTTGTATCAGAAATTCAGATTTGGAATGGAGTTTCTACTTTTTCATGCTGAACCCCCACTTGTAGAGCGAAGATGAACTTGTCCTGTAACCACATTGTTATGAAAATTCTATGCTTCGCTTCTGCCAATTGAGTTGTCAACCTGTTGAGCTTGGTGGATTTAGTTTTGCACATTGAGTTTGTTGGACTGGCCTATTTCACAGGCAGTCTATCTTGCAGATGCTAGATGGTGCATTTAGCCAATTTTTTCTGTACTTGAAAGGGTCTTGTGCAAAGTTCAGAGTTCATAGAATTCTTGAGAAAGCGAGTATATGCAAGTAAGGTCTTCGAGATGGTCCAAATTTCTAATGTTGCTTCGTGGCTGGGATAGTATGAAGTATTTGTGGCTTATGATCGCTGCAGTTTCCTCACCTATGGGTTCTAGAATGCACATAAAACTTGCAAGCTATTGCAGGCTAATGAGTTCTAGAATGCACATTTTTTTCTGCATTCCTTTTCTATACTTGCATTGCCTGTGCTGGTATGCCTATTGGCTGAAATGTCTGTTCAGTTCTTTTGCTGCATTCCTTTTCCATGCTCGCTATTCTCTGCTGCTTGGGGCTGTGGGTTGACATGCCCATCCAGCAGAGACCTTCAAGTCCCAAATGTTTGTGTACCCTCAATATCTTTCATCTATTCCCCTTGTCAGTTGCTTGCCTTTTTCTTTCTTTTTTTTTAATCTTTGTTTTCTTCTTTGAATGGTTAATCTTTGAGTTTGACCTTGTTCGGCATGGTGTAGATCCTTGGGAAAAGCTCCTTTGTGAGGAGTTATTCTTTTTGGGTTAAGTGCTTTGATGCAAATGCTGCATGTTAGTTTCACTAAAAAAGTTCAGAGGGAGGGATATATATGCCTTTTTCACTCCAAAAATAGGCTACTCCAAAATTTTTTGTTGGGTTATACTCTGTAAAATAAATCGCTCTTTGAAGTTTGATGCACTCGATCTGGGACTTTTTTTCCTCTTTCTAGCCATGGGGAGCATCTTACGGATGGATTTGATGGCATATATTACACAGTATGCAGCTGTGCACAATCACTCAGGCTGTAGTGATGGACATACATCTCTTTTACTGTACCTTTCTTGTGACCCATGTTGTGAGATTTTTTGGGATAATGAGATTACGTCGAAGGGGTGTGAATCTTTGTTTAGGATTTTCAATTGCATTCATCTGTCTTGTGGAAAATCTGTCCAAACTTCGTATAACACAGGACAAATTTTCTTTGCAGTATGATATACAGCTGCTTGCAGGTGACTTCCCCACGTCTACGGGTTCTGATCAGCGCTTATTCCTGATTGGCGATGAGGAAGAGTATCGAATTGGAGGTGGGCTGATATCTGAACTAAGAGATTCCATTGTGAAAGCAATGGCTGCAGAAAAGGAGTTTGATGATATTGACGAAAAATACCAGTTAATAACAACAGAAAAATACAATTCGAGTTGCAATTGTTTTTTTCCTTGTAAAACTAAAATTCCTTTTTTGCGAGCCGTCAAAGGGAATTTTGATTCTTCAATAAAATTGATCCATTCATTATGCTAGGCACCACTTGTTTAACTAAATTTTTAAAAACAAACTCAATCGAATACTTATTGAGCCATAAATAAGAAAAAACCTTTAACGAATGAATATTCACATTTAAACTCCATAAATTTAATATACCACCAAGTATTCTGATAATATTTTTCAGTTAGCATGATAAATTGATTGAATTTAATCCTATACATCACTTTAGTTGTAAACCAATCGTTTGTTTGGAAATTTCTGTGGTTGACCAAGAATCAGCAAATGATTGCAAACGCATTTGTTGATTTGACTTGAGAATACTACTGCTGTTAACCAGATAAACACAGCATCCTTGCTTGCTTTCTTTTGAAGCGAGTTTTCCAGCGCCAAGTACAGCATCCAAAGCATGAAAAGCTTCGAAGCATCTCCAGCCAACATGACTATACTTCCCCTCATCAATACAAGAATGGTTTGAGCGTGATCATTCCACACATGAGCATGTGCTATGCATGCTCATAAAACAAACTTGTCTCATGGATCACATTTGTACACTGAGATGGCCAACTGGCCAATTTCCCCAGCTTTCCATTCCCCACATGAATTGCAAACTAGCAATCCAATTCTTTTTGAGTTTGAAATTCAAAGACGGGCACGCTTGGCCGCTGTTGCTGAAAACTCCCCTTTTGGACAGCAGCAGAAGCAACAATTCCATTCTCCTCCTTAAACAGAGGTCTGCTTCAAAGGGGGGGAAAAAAAAAAGGAAAATGAAAAGAGGGCGAAAAGCTCTATTATGCCTCCGTAACAGGAAAGGACGAAGTTATTATTTATTAGAAGGGAACTGTTCTCAAACAATTAGTAACTTCACAGGTATTGGCAGCTCTTACAGATATCAAACGAGCAAAAACATTGTACACCAGTAAGATGAGAAAACTGGTATCTTATTGTCAAATTGAGAGTAGCACGATCCAAGCAATCATGCGCCCACCTTTCCGAAAAGTAGCTTTCGGATATGCAACAAAGAAAGGGACCAATAATATGAGAAACATTCAAATATCCAAGAGGCTAACAAATGTCCATGACCTTTTTCCTCCCTTTTGGATAGCAGAAACAGCCATTACAGCTGGTGACTTGATGCTCGCTAGGTTTTTCAAAGTGAGAGTATTGAAAGGGCCGGCGACTGCCAGCTGGTGCACTCCGGCGGGCCTTACGGCGAGAATATGTACGAGGGTTTCAGTGAAATGTACATCGGAGGCGGCGCAGCAATGAAGAACTGGGTGAGCGAGAAGCAGATCTACACGTATGAGACGAATTCGTGGTTGGTCGCTGCCATGAAGAACTCGGTCGCTTGGGGGACTGGCAGCGCCGGGAGCTGGTGCTTGGGGGGCTAGCTGGAAAACTGGTGCTTTCTCCTCGATGAGGGGCGACTGGCTAAGCCGGGGGTGGCTGCTTCTGGCAGCGCCGGGGGGTGGTGCCTGGAGTGAGGGCTGAGAGAGAGAGGCGTCTCTGCCAGCTCAGCCCGCGGGGGGGTGGTGCCTGGGGTGAGGGGAGAGGGAGGGAGAGGGAGAGGCGTTTCTGCCAACCCGTCTGTAAAAGGCGTGAGGTTTTGAGAAGCGCTGCGAGTAGGTTGTAAAAGGCGTAACGTTTCGCTGGACGGCTGGGATGATCCGCGACAGATCTTGTGGTGTTTAACACCTCCGCACAAAACCACTTTAATACGGGCGCTCATATTAAATCAAGTTCCATATAAAGCTTTAAGTGCGAAACCCATTTCGCCGTTTGATCGTCGCGGCTTATCCCAGCCGTCCAACTCATGCCTGTCCGGAAAGCACACCTCGGGTCTCGCACTCGCCCTCACCCTCACCCTCGCAGCAACTCGCCTTGGCCCTCGCAACGAGTTCCCTCGCAGCAACTCGCCCTCGCCTTTGATTTCGAATTTTCGAATTACTGAAAGTGCTGAGTTTTGGATCGAAGTGAAGGATTGACATCGCAGCCGTGTGCATGGTAAGCTTTTCTCTTTTTATCTTTGATAATCTGCGCTCGTTGATTTTTAGTTTTCGAAATGGGTTTGCGTGTGCTTCTGGATTTGAGATTCTCTCAGGTTATTGATTTTTGTTTTCTGATTTTGATAATGGGTTTTTGGGTTTTGCGTTCATTTGGGTGTTGGATATCGTATCTGTAAGCTTGTATGTATGGTAATGTTTGAGTTAGCAGATTTCGCATTTTGTTGTTTGAGTTAGCAGATTTCGCATTTTGTTGAAGTAGGCTTTTAGTCTTTTAATCTGGAAAGATGCTTGTGTTTGTGACTGTGATGACATTGCTGTATTTTTGAAATGTCAGTGAGTGGATCGAGACTGTGAGGCGTTTTATGGGTAGAGGTAGCTTGAAATTTTCATTTCTACTGCTGGTTTAGTTCAACTGTCGGTGTCAGATGTTTAGCATTCTTGCATCAATCCATTCGCACCAAGGAGACCAATTTAAATGATCTGGATTTCAGTACATGTGCGTTGCGGGTTGATGGATGACTACCCGCCAAATTCAGTGAGCTTGTTATCTGGCAAGATAAGCTAATTTTCTGGTCCTTTGTTGGATAAAAGGCTACAAAGGAAGGAGGTGAGAAGTGGAAATCAATGACTAATGAAGTGAGTATTGTACATTTGATAGTTGCTGGTATTTAATTGATTTTATTATTTCATGTGTGGTTGTTTACTAGTGAATTGAATTCTGCATTTTGAGGGAATGCTTTAATATCAGGAAAAGAAGCCTTACCTAAAGAAATCAGCTGGAGTATGAGAAGGCCTTGGAGAAGCTCAATGCAGGAAATGAAGATAATGTAGTAGATCTAGGGGTCTCTTTCTATTATATCTTAACCTACTAAAGTAATAACCATCTTGGTTATGTTTTTGTCCTCCATATTCTGATGTGGTCCTCATTTTCAGGATGGAGCTTCGGATAAAGAAGAGTGGTGGTTATTTCTGCCAAAACGCAATGCAATTTTGGGGTTATATTAGGAGATGGTGGCTTCTGTACATGTTCAATGATGTCCACTTTTGTTAATGGGTTTTTGTTTGGATTCAAACTTGGAACGAAGACAAGTCATCTAGGGATTTTCTATTCCTGTCCTTGTGCAATTTCTTTGATATCCTGATAGATGTTGGGAAGATATTCTTGTCTTTTGCTAGACCTGTTAAAATTCAGCCCTTGTCCATGCTTTGCCAAATTTTTTTGCAATTGCAGCAACTTCGTCTAATGCTTGTTGACACTTATGTTGTGTATAATGGTGATTTTTACCGCGGGTCGCTCATTCAAATTCCTTTGCCTTGACCCCCTTGCAGCAAAGTAACATGCCAAATAACTGATATGATCGATTGACTATTGTAATTTGGATCAAATTACAAGAATGTAATATAATAAAAACTAAGAAGGAAAGAAATATAAAAGGAAAAAAGAATGAGTGTTAACTGTTACAAATGGAAACAATCCTTAAGATGAGGCAGCTGAGTATGCAGCCTAATGTATTATTCCCAATTAGTTTTTTCCCATGCATGGTGGCAAAGGTTTACCGCAGAGACACTGGTTATGGGCGTAAGCAGCTGGAGTAAAGATGTTGAAGGGCCATCCTTGTGGTGTTAGCCCGCACAGCCTATTGGCTCTAAAGTTTACATGTTTGATGCACCTCAGCTGAATAAAGCTGTCTGGGATTTTGCCCGTGAGTCCATTGATGCCCCTCAGCTAAATAAAGCTGTCTGGGATTTTGCCTTTGAGTCCATTGCTTGACACATCCAGCCACTGCAATGTTGCTACCTGTCCCATGTTGGTAGGAACGATGAATCTTATACAATTTCTTTGAAAGATCCAATGAGTTGTTTGAGAGCTTCAATTTCTGCAAGCTGGTCATGTTTGTGAGGAAATGAGCAATCTCACCTGTTGCTCTTGAGGCTTTCATTTTGTTGGCATTTCTTCTTCATTACCAACATGGCCGAGTTCGTCTCTGCAGATCCATCCCCTGGCTGTGTTCAAAACCATGTGATTGGAGACCTTTAAAAGGAAAGCAACTTTTTAAACAAGGTTGGTACTTCGTAGCAGACAGGAGCAATGAACAATTGTCGAATTCTTTTTAGGCAGCCCATTATGTCCTCTGCATTGGTTGATCAACCCATTTCAAAGAAGGAATCTTTCATCCTACTGATACAAAAGTAGTCCAGTCATGCCATTCAGAGCAATAAAAGCACAGCCAAAATGAAATTGAAACTGATAGAAAATTAAATTACAGAAATAAATAGCATTAAGTTCACAAAATCAAGGCATTAGCCAAAATGTCAAATCAATATGGGAAATAATGGTGTTTGTAGGGAATTACAAGAAGATGACCAGCAAGAACCATAAGACAACCATTCACCAAAACAGAAGAAACAGACAAGAAATCACTGAATGGAAATAACCATTCACCACCGCATCATTTGAATGGAAATAACCAGAAATTTCCTCATCGCTCTTTTCAATCAGAGCTTTTATATCTGCAAATTGCTTGAATCGTTCCTCTTTCTTTGCTCTCAAGTCTTCCACAAGTGGAGTAACTGCTGCAAGTTGTTCGTTCTGTTTGAACTTTCAAACCCACAGGCACATCATCTCTAGTAAGACTCATTGTTCATAATGAAATCACTTCAAATCCCATGCAAATGCCATTTCAATACCTGTCAGTAGCAGATCTTTGTGACATAAAAAAATATTGCTTTCAAGCCTGCTGGAAACCATGCTCTAAAAATAGTGGAACCATTAGCTAATTCAAAAGGAAATACTAGTTGCTCAAATATTCCATACCAATTCAAGTCACTGAAAGATAAAAATATCACCATAAAACAACCAATAATTTGCAAAGAAGACTACAATTTCTATAGAATGTGCTAAAAGCTCTACAACAATCACTTGCAGTCACTGGGATGTCAAACATTTGAGCCGTGATCATGTGGCCTTCGGCCACCCCTTTTATTAGTTGAGTTAGTAGTGAAAAATCATGCACCATTGGATCTTACAGAAAGCCATCAACATGTGGTACAATCGAAAACACCAGCCACTTGATAAACCACACTAGTAAGAAAATCACATTGATCATGCAGTCCAAATTCCTAACCATTTGGTTCCAGACATTCAAAATTACACCAATTGCAGAAATGAAATCAGTTAGACCACATCAACCTTATTCCAAGAGTATCCATCAACCTGCAGTGCACATGTACTGAAATCCAGGCCATTTAAATTGGTCTCCTTGGTGCGCGATGGATTGATGCAAGAATGCTAACCATCTGACACTGGCAGTTGAATTGAACCAGCAGTAGAAATGAAAATTTCAAGCTACGCTCTACCCATAAAATGCCTCACGGTCTCGATCCACTCACTGACATTTCAAAAAGAGCGTCATCACCGTCACAAACACAAACATCTTTCCAGATTAAAAGACTAAAAGCATATATATATATATATATATGTAACGTCCTACCCACAGAGGTCATTACTTCATTTTACACCATAAATCCACTATAATTATACAAAATCTTTCCCACTTTCAGGGTGGGTTTCTCTGATACTACTTTCTAATTTACCTAATTTTTACAGAAAATCGGACAGAGCCTCCTTTAAAAATGGGGTTATCCACCTAGGGTACAAACATTCAACATTTAATATATTACAAATTTTCACTTAAAATTCATAAATAAGAATTTAAAACACTCCATAATTCCTCCATTCATCCACACAACACCCCTAATTCCACAGGCTCCTCCTAGGACCTGTATTACACCCTAGGAGAAACATATCATGCTATCATCATATTATACATTATCTACTAGATATGTTAATACTTTACTTTATACATCCTTTTAATTCTTTAAACTACAATTAAACTATTACATTATGAATTACAATTACACACCAATACAAAATGGGATTCCAATCCTAATATACAATCTACCATTCAAAGATCTTTAGTCTCTCTTTCTCTCTCTCTCTCATACATTCTTTGCTTGACCTGTTAAGTCCAGGCAACTTAATAAGTAGGCACAATTAATAAAATAATAATAAATCATAATTAATCAACATGTTCTAACCTGGAACATGATTCAAAATAACACAATCCAAATATGTTCAGGAGGCTCAACTTCTCCTCAATCCAATATAATACCCTACACCCTTCAGGCATATACAATCACAACCATAGCTACAATATATTTCCATCTCATCCTGAGATGTATAATACAAAAACAAACATATCATGAGGTTTAAATCCTCTTACTATCCATACACATTCCTATCAATAAAACCCTAAGATATCATCCATCCTCTCTATTTTATACATTCTTATTATAAAACTGGGATAATCCTTATCTCTATCATGTAGAAGACATCCATATACAAGGATGAGTATGATATTAGGTACTTTATTGCTCCTCATTCATTTCAATCCAAGAAATACTCTCTATCCCTTTTTATATTCATGCATACATACTATTTGTGGGATAATTCATATCCCATTATATTCATACAATCACATACTTCTATTCTCTACATACTCAAAGAATATTCACTATTCCTTACTACACATGTCTTGACAAAATAGACAAAATATCATTCTTAAACAAAAATGGGATATCTACAATCCCTCATCCAAAGCATATATGCCTGGAACAAGCATAGGATATCCAATATCCCCATCCATTCATTCAAAACATACAAGGGGCCGCCTACTTACCTCAGGTCTTGAGCTTCACCCATTTTCTTAAACTTTGTCTTTTCATTCTTCTCAGATCATCATGTATAGAGTCAATGCCAATTATAATATATCATTCATAGCTAATCTCCAGTTATAATAATCAAATATACAATAAATACTAATTAACTTAGGGTTTCTCTATAATTTTCACAAAAACCTTTCTTGTTTAACATATTTATCTGGTACCTTACATGATTATCCTTTAAACAACATATAAATAACTTAATTAAAATTTTAATCTAATTAATTTATGGCTTACATAGCCCATTCACAAAAATTCTCTTTAAACCCTAAGTAGGGCATAGCCCAAATACTGGTTCAAACTACTCCATACATGTTCTAAAACATATTAATCATGCCATTGATCATTTAGCCTATGATTAATTCAATAAAATTCAAAAAATTCCCAATTTTTACTATTAACAAACTCTAATTATGCTAAATCCAAAATTTCTTAGGCTAAATCATAATAATTATTTCATTAATAGATCATTCTCCCATGAATTTATAAGCACATATGTTAATTTAAGCCCCCAAAAATCTAATTTTTCCCAAAACCCTAACTTAAGAAAATCTAAAATAAGGAGAGAAAAAACCAACTTACCAAGCAATCCACCCATGGCTTTCTTTCATGGACGTAAATCCAAGCCCAAAACTCTAGTTGGCATCATCTATTTGGGAAAAATCCGATGTTTTTTCCATTTCTTTCATTTTTCATAGTTCAAATTGCTCCAACTTGGGTCTAAAAGCAAGATCACTTGATTTACTAGCTAGGCATGATGGTTTTCTAACTAAAATGTCTTGGGATTAGGCTAAACGAGATTAGGGCAAGAAAATGGGAAGAAATGGAACGAACGAAAGAAACAGGATGATGAAAAATGGTCGAATTGTCGACTGCCTCACATAAAAGGATGACCCATGCTACGACATCAAATTCCATGCCGCAACATGGAAAAATCTGCCACGCCCTCTTGCCTTGCCATAACCCGATTCCACGCTGTGACATCCAACCCATGCCACGTTGTGGAAAAATCTGCCAACACACTGCCCCTTTCTTTAGTTCAACACCACGACGTCCTTTTCTAGGCCACGACATCCACCCTATTGCCTCATTTTTTGCCTTTTTCTTATTTTTTACATATTTTCTTTTTCTCATTTATTTTTCATTTTTTTACCTAATAATGGTATAATTTTTATATTTCACATCCTCGAATAATCAACAATCAAATCATAATTTCAATTGCATCCACTTGCAATTTGCTCCATCATACTTATACTTGTATTAATTCCTTTCAAACCTAATTTCTTTATTAATCAATATATAATTATCAAAATTTAACACCATAGGTGTTACATATATATATATATATATATAGTATTTTATAAGAGTAAAATAGTTGAACTTTTATTTGTCAAAGGGATTGGTAGGGTTGTATGACCATAGATCCTAACCCAACCCAACTCAATTTATAAATTGAGTTAAGCTTAACCTACTTTCTTAAACAAATTATTGATTTATAGATCCTATGAAAACTATCTCTAAGTTGTTTGCCTATTTAGGTGGAGTTCTACCTGACCCACTTGGCAATTCCAATAAGTCTATGATATGAAGTTAAACTCAACCCACTAATATTTGATAATGCTAAGCCCATAACAATGAACATTTGGAATGATCTAAATTAGATAGAACTATGAAAGTACCTTTTTTTGGAAAAGTCCCACACTAAAGACAAAAAATCTCAAAAGATAGGTTTACATCATTGGCAGGTACTCCATTGATTGCAGCTACCTCTATCTTGGGTTGAGCTCCAATGCCCATTATCTAGCTAGCTCCTGTAATTTGCTGTGACTTTCGTTTAGCCATTCTAACTAATTCTAACTTTTGGGTGGAAAGATATTCTGGCTGTTCAACAGGCATGAGACCAAAGAATGGAATTTCTAAGGATCATAAGGCCTGAAACCTTTAGGTAGACCATGGACATAAGAAAAGCCCAAAATAATTCATATAAGTGCTGTGGGGTGTAAGAGGAGGCTATCGCTAAGTACAGTAAAGCTAGATAACTATAATTTTGTTAATAGATTAGGGAATCACAATCAAACCAAGAACCTCTCAAAACTATGTGGGAATCTTGATGACTATAGGAAAGCGACTAGGTCTTCTAGTAGGTAGCCCATGTTCTTGTGCAATGAAGTATAAGTAAGCCTATAAGCTAGGGGATGAGTAGGAGAAAAGGGTGAAAAAGCACCTAAATGCTCTAATAGCCATAGGTAAAGGTAAGAAACAACTAAAGTATAGCGAGGATAGGAAATATTGCTAAAAAAAGAAGCTCTACTAAAGAGAGAAGAAGATAATGTTGGTAACCAAATCAATGGTGTATGGCAAAACAAGAGACCAAGCAAGATTGAGAATCAAATGAAATGTGCAAGTGCAGAAAAATAAATAGTAGTAGAAGCACATGAGCATATAAGATAATAAGTACATAAGGATTATAGTAATTCGGGCCCTCTTGACATCTATTCTACTCTCTATGGTATCTCCTGTTTGTCCCTAAGATTGGATAGAAATCCAAGAGGGGAGGGGTGAATTGAGTACTTAAAAATTATTGCTCAACCCCTTTAGAATTAATTATCCCTGAAGTAATCAATCATTCAATCAACTAAAGCACAAGTAAATAAGACACAAAGACTTTTATAGTGGTTTAAGTAAATACTCTACTCCACTATTTCAAGAACACTTTTCTCTTAGTATTTTGAGTTTCACTATTCCCAATAGCAGAAATTCAATAGTGCTTCCAGCACTCTTTTAGATTCTAGCTTTAGAGAGCATAAACATAGTGCTCCTAGATCTTAACTCTAGGGGGTATATTAATAGTGATCCCAGCACTTTTTTAGATTTTAGCTCTAGGGGGTGTGAATAAAGAGCTCTTGCTTGCACTCAGATAGTCACAACTCTTCTTGAGTCTAGTCTCAACCACTAGTCCAAGGAGTTTACACAGAATGAATATCAGAAGTTGAAGCACAAGTATTTCTCAGTAAGCACAGGGGAAGGTTTCTGAAGTTTAAAGGCAGAAGTAAATGATCTTCCCAAAAGGTGGTTGGAAGCCTTCGAAGAAAATTGAGGAAGTTTTGAATGTAAGGCTCTTGACTCTTGAAGAATGATAAAAGGTTTTGGCTTAGATCAGTAAATGCTCTCGAGAGAATTTTTGAATATTTTCTTTAATGCTTGGGTGTCTTCTCCTGCTCCAATGATGCTTCATTTACAGTTACTTTGAATTTCATCTGTTGGTGGTAGGTGAGCTCCATTAATGATAGAGGACCATTCTGATTAGTATATTTGAATTCTCTGACTTCTGCTTAATCCTTATCTATTGAAAAGCTCACAACACTAACCTTGGAGGAGATTATTTTTAGTTTCTTAATAAGCTTTAGTTGAGGTATTGCTGTAATGGATGACTCTTTCATCAATATGGAAAGGGCATTATTAATGCTGAATGAAGATCAACGATTTGACTTGACCGTTGCTTATCTTTTACTTATGACAGATGAAGTATTTGTCCAGCTGTTCATCAGATAAAGTTCCTTTGTCTTCTAGTTTGTCCTTCCTAAGTTGCAGATGAATCATGAAGATGTCGTTTCATCACATTGTCTATTAGATTGTGTGTTGTAAGTAATAGATAGATCTTGGAAGCGAAGACAAATTATTCTTTCTAGGGCTTTGTCTTGTGGATTGTCTATTGAACTATAGGAGAAAGGATGACTTGTTTCTTCAGCACTTCGTCTATTGAGTTGTCTGTTGTAAATAATAGACAAATCGTTGGAGTGTAGATGGATTTTCTTTATTGCTTTGTCTGCTGGGTTGCTGTTGTAAGTAACAGACTAATCATTGAAGTGTGGATGAATTTTCTTCATGACTTCATTTATTGGGTTGTCTATTGTAGATAGTAGATGAGCTTAGTTGAACAAATAAATATCATTGCTCTGCCAGATGAACCTTTTACTCTGCCATACGACCTTCGCTTCTTCGCTTTGTCTGTTTATAACAGATGATCATAGGCTCACTTATGATAAACAAAGTCTTTGCTCTGCATTACGACCTTTCATTGCTTCGCTAGAAGATCTTCACTTCTCTACTTTTGCTTGTTCTTAATAGACAACCATTGGCTTAACTATGGGTTGTTTATGATAGACAAAATCTATTATATGCACCTTGTTTTGCATCTATTAGATATAATCTTCCACTTTAATAGACAAATGGAGACAACTCAATCCTTTTCATTTGAGCTTTGTCTATAATGACACTACGTCTTTTGCTTCTTTACTTGCCTAAGCCTTGACGCTTTGAAATATATTTTCTATGCTTACTTTTTCATAAGGTTCGCAACTTGATTTTGTATAGTAAAAACTATAGATTCCCGTTGGATAGCTTAAACTAAGAGGGGATGGGTGAATTGAATAAATAAAAATTCATTCCCTAACCCTTGTTGGATCATTTCCCTCTTTTCATTCTTATGTGTGGTGTGGTATAAAATGAATAATAGAAACAATAAAATGAATGAAGAATAAAACAGATGAGTAAATACACACATATAGATAAGACAATTTTTATAGTGGTTTAGGACCCCATCCCTGCAACCATTGTTCCAAAAGCACACACTCATTGTGCCTTAGGTTCTACTATATCCCATATAATGGAAATACAGCAGTGCTCCTAGCACTCTTCTGATTTTCATGAACTCACCAGGAAACTCATTAGTTTTAAAGATTACCAGCGAACTTGTTCATTTTTCAATGATCATTAATAACTCATACAATGTGGTTTTCACGAGCTCACCAAAAACTTAGAAGATCACTAGCAAACTTATTTGTTTTCTAGAGTTCACCAACAACTCTCTGGTTTTAAGTTTATAAGAAAACTTATACACTTTTACACAGTATTTCTCTCAAGCATAGGGAAAGATTTGATCTTTCTTTCAGCTCTTTGTAATAAAAAAGATCTTCCTATAATGTAAAGATAATGGCCATAAGATATAAAGGTTTAAGCTCAAGGATAGATAACTGAAGGTTTAAGCTCTTGCCCATGGGTGGAAGGATTTGTATAAGGTTAAGTGCATCTGAAAAGTACTCCTTCACCACATTTGAATTGTCTCATCTTTTATCCTTAAATAACTTCTTCTTATTTTTGACCGTTGGAGAAGATGGGTTCCATTGAATGTAGAAACAAGAGCAACATTGAATGAATAAGAGCATTTAAATTTTTTGCCATTGAAGTCCAGGTTTTTCTCTTTTGTCTTGAGCTGCTACATCATTGTTCAAAGAGGAGGATGAGCTATATTAAAAGATGTTCCTTATTTGACCTATCACAGCTTTGAAAATCTTGCAGTGCCACTTATTACCAAAAATGATGATCGATATAAGTTTGCACAATGTCGGCGTGAATGCAGATGCCATTTGAATGCTAGTCACATAAATCAATTTTTTTGATAAGTCACGGCCTCTCTCTGTCTGCATTTGTTTGCCATAAGTTGCAGATGGATTCTTCCAAGTTATGTTTATTAGTTGAACTTTCATAAGAGTGATTTGTTTGTTGCAAGTAGCAGATGAAATTTGAATGACTCACTATGCAACTTCTACTTCATCTTCTGCTTTGGATGATGCTTTATCTGTCATAAGTAACAGATGAACTTTTGATCCACAAATGAA
This sequence comes from Pouteria campechiana, assembly GCA_036873735.1. Classification (NCBI taxonomy): domain Eukaryota; kingdom Viridiplantae; phylum Streptophyta; class Magnoliopsida; order Ericales; family Sapotaceae; genus Pouteria; species Pouteria campechiana. The sequence goes on from JAYJMB010012075.1 coordinate 69,233, forward strand.
GTGAAGTTCTTCAACTGTTCTACATGCTTCAAACAACAAAAGGGGTTTGTTCTTGTAACTTCTTTGTTTCTTCATCTTGGTATATCTATCTTGGCTTAGCTGAAGTTGTACTAACTTATCTGTTCAAGTTGCCATTTTGTCCTCAGACAAATACATTCTTCTACCTTTGTTGATTTCATATTTTTGTGCATGACGGTTTGGGCGGCAATCTCTACTTTCTTTCTTTGTTTGAGTGTTTGATGAAGTGTCTTCTTCTTTCTTCATCTCAGACAACTTTTCTCTGGTTGGTGTAGATAATTTAAATTTCTCAAACAACTTTATGCCTTTTGACTATGACTTCATCTTTATCTTTATTTGTTTTGCATTTATCTGTTGAGATTTTCTCTTTGAGGTTGACAGACAATGCAAGCTCGCTGTAGCACATCTTTGAAGCCTTATTTTTCTCACATTGCTTTTGTTTGTGGAAGCATCTAATGCAACATTTCTTGTTGCTTGTCTCCAAACCTTTTGTTCTCTTCTTCTTTCATGATTCTGATTAGTTCAGCTCCTTTTGGAACCTAGCAGATATTTATTGCAGATGATTATGATCCTACACTTTGAACTTTTTTGCACTTGCTATGTTTTTAGCTTATATATATAATATCAGGATGTATTTTATCCTTAAGTGATTGTATTATTTTGTAAGGCAAGGATAACATATATCTCTATTAAATGCATAACATAAAAGCTTAGGTAATTATGGTACTTAGTATGATTTAGTAGATTTATGTAGCAATGTTCATTTTGTGCGCACCATAAATTGAGGAGTGTATGCTTGTATAATTAATCATTCATGATTATGTGTTTATATTAATTAATATTTATTAATTTATAATCATACATATGGTTGTTAGAGATTTAAGCATACAAATTTTTTATCTTAATATAAATTTTGTCATCATCAAAATCATATATAATAATATCAACAAAAACTTGGCACCAACCATTAGTACATAATCTTTAATTAATTTTTATTTGTCATTAAAACTATGCATTTATATCAACATTCTCCCCCTTTTTGATGATGACCAAACTTGATTAAAAATTATCTCACAAAAAAAAAACTCCCCCCGAATGTATGCAGTTTAAAATTGTTGCAAAGTTTAATCATTTCTCAAGTTGCCATCTTCTAATATTTCCCTTGTCTTATTTTATATATACTCTCCCCCTGATTATTTAAAGATTATGCATATTTACATTCCCTTGAAATAATTTGGGTATTATTTATCTCCCTTTTTTTCATAAGCAAAAAAGAAACATCCACTCCTAGTAAGACACACACACACAAAGAGAAGTAGCTAGAAAATAATATTTCATTTCATTTTAGTACAAGTAAACCTGCAAACAAAGATAAAAATAACTCAGCCTACATTAGAAGAGCTGGAGAGGTTGTGTGTGAGATCTTGGATGAGGGGAGGGAGGAAGAGCAGAACGTTGTATCATAGTAGGTGATACAAAATTTTAAGGAAGTGAAGAGGGGAGCTTCCTTTCCCTTCTCTTTAAGATCCCTAGCTAATGACGAAGTTGCATCCAGGGGCAAAAGTGGTTGAGATATAAATTATATTCTTGAAAGCCATATCTTGAAGAGAAATACTTCTGATGGTAGAGGTGATCTGGAACATTATTACAAACAGAAGTAATATCATCCCAGCAAGAGAGGTGAGGAAACTTCCTTTGGTGCTTCAATTTCTACCATTCAATGGTCTTCCTACTGGGTATTCTTCCTAAATGCCCTTTTTTGAGTTTCTTCATCATTGTGGTCTAAAGAAGGACTATTGGTTGTGGGTTAAAATAGATTGCATGTGGGGGCTATATGAGGTGGTTGATATGATATTTCAAGAAAGAGAGAATAATGCATGCTATAAATAGATTCTGATGTGGTTTCAATAGCTATATATTGATTCTAGCAAGAAAATGAGGCGTACTCGACCTCAAAAACTATGACCCAACGCATTGCGGATAAAACAATGTATAAAAATGGCCTATTTCGTCTAACATGAAGTTAGTCTTATGAAAGCTTATTAAAACATTGTAATTTTGGGCATAAAATCATTTAAAATTTCATTTTCAGATGATTACATTATTCATGCTTAATTCTCCTCTAATGTTATAGAAGGTGTCTAAGGGCAGTAGCTTAGTAAAGATATTAATAAGTTGAGCATTTGTAGGCACATATTCTAGGCATATATCATATTTTTCTACATGATCTCTAATAAAGTGGTGCTTAATTTCCGTATGCTTGGTTCTCGAATGTAGAATAGGGTTCTTTGTCAAGTATATTGTACTAGTATTGTCACATTTGATGGGCATGTCTCTATAACTTAGTCCATAATTGAGAAGTTATTATTTCATTTATAATAATTGAGCGCAACAAATTCTAGCTATTATATATTCGGCCTCTGCTGTAGAGAGAGCAACACTAGTTTATTTTTTAGAGAACTATGATAATAAACTATTTCCTAGGAATTGATAGATTCCACTAGCATGCTTCTATCAACTTTGTATCCTCCAAAGTCAACATCTGAATATCTAATGAGTTCAAAACCAATTCCCTTGGGATAATGGAGTCCTAGATTTGGTGTGTCAACTAGATAATTAAAAATTCATTTCACTATAGTAAGATGAGATTCTCTAGGACTGGATTGAAATCTAGCACACAAGCATATAATTAAGAGAATATCTAGTCTAAATGCAGTAAGGTAAAGAAGAGTTTCAATCATACTTTTATATTATTTTTGATCTACAAGTTTACCTTTTTTGTCTCTGTCCAGCCTTGTTGATGTGCTCGTTGGAGTGCTTTCTACCTTAATTTCTTCTATTTTGAACTTCTTCAGCATCTCTCTAGTATACTTGAATTGGCAAATTTAGTTTCCATCATCTCTTTGGTTGATTTGCAATCCAAGAAAGTAGTTCAATTCTCCCATCATATTCATTTCAAATTCAGTTTGCATGATCTTTGAGAAATCTTGACAGAGTTTTTCATCAGTAGCTCCTAATATAATGTCATCTATATAAAATTAAACTATCAAGATATCTTTATCAATATTTTTGATAAAAAAGGTAGTATCAACTTTTTCTCTCTTGTATAATCACTTAAGAATTTGCTCAAGCTTTCATAACAAGCTCTTGGAGCTTATCTCAAACCATATAATGCTTTGGTGAGCTTATTGATATGATTGGGTTGATCATTATTTTCAAAACCAGGGGGTTGCTCTATATACGCTTCTTCACTTAAATATTCATTTAGAAATACACTTTCTATATCCATCTAAAATAACTTAAAGTTCTTATAGATGTGTTCGCTAAGGAATTTATACCACAAGTGCATGACATCAAGTTTTGCAATGTAGTGATGAGAAGGTTGTCATATCCATAGGGATTGTGTATTCCAATTAATCACTAGCTATTGCATTTAATAATCCTAATTTTATTTGGAAGATCAAACAATAAGAGCTTAAATAAGAAATAAAAGTAAATAGACTTCGGTGGGATGAAATCAAGATAAAGAAGCTCTGGAGGATTGATTTCACTTATACTTCAATCATGGTATCCTTAACTTATCATGTATTGATTATTTTTGTCGGTTTATAGATCAATAATCCCAATGCACTTAATCTCCTCTCCTAAGTGATAGTCAAGCATCTATTCTCTACATTTCAATTACAATATCCCTATAAAAATTATAATATTAGGAATGCATTAAGATTTATGGTTCTTTTGAATGATCTCATAGAACCTAAGAGCTTTCCCAAGTCATCTAGCATTCCATGTTATGATGTTTAGATCCCATTCAGAATTACCACTTCCAAGTGTTAAATCTCAAATGCATAATCATTCAATAAATGGCCAATATATTGAAAGGATTAATCATAAAACATCACAAATAAACCAACAAAACATTCTCTACAGCATAACTCATTGTCTACATCATGAAATCCACATACGCTCCATCTCCCCTCTAGAAAGAAGAGTTTAGATACACATCATTGAATGCAAATCCATAAGATAAACACTCCACATTGTCTAAAATTTGATTCTACACTCTAATCAACAACATAAATGAGAAATTGAAATGAAACAATGGAATATTGATGATTGGAGTGTTAGAAATCTTCCCCTTTGATGATAAGCTTGAAATTTGACTTGAATCTTCCTCCCAAAAGCCTCTTCAAAAATCCTTTTCTTTCCCCTCTTTCTAGCCTCCAAAAACCCTAGCTAAAAATTCTTGTGAAAACCCACAAAAAATAGGTTTTATAGTGCACATGAAGGGGAGAAAACATCCGCATGCATGAAATGGAGTGGCGTGGTTGAAGAGGCACTCATTTGGGTGTAGAGGTGCCCAAATCTTTGTCCGGAGTGGATGCTTGATGCTATCTAGGCTCATAGGCGCCCAAAAATCTGATTACATTGGCCATTTTGGGCGCATAGGCACCCAAGTTGCTGTCCACTTAATATATATTCACTATTTCACTATATCTTCTTCACATGACATCATAATTGGATGATTCTTATTGCATTGGAAGGTTGACTTTGAGATCTATAACTATCATGTTGAACATGTTTTCCATATAATCCTCTAAATTTGCCAAAATTGGACCACAATGGATACCAAATTTTGCACATCCAAAGTTGAACTGAAGTCTAATACAAGTGTAGTGTTTGGGACATACCTTCCACATATGAACTCCAAATCCAATGATTCTTAATGTATTAGATAGCTGACTTAAAGGACTTCAAATTTATGTTGACCACTTTTGTTGAATCTCAATCATTACTAGAAATGGCTTCAAAGTATTGCTTTTTTATATTCAGCTTCATTTTGACATGATTTGTTATTTGAAAAACCAAATAACTCTATAAAGTGTAATATTTCATCAAATGTAGTTATGAACCAATAAAATATGTCAAATAAAGTTTTAAAACATGTAAATTTAGGTATTAAAACATGATATACTGTGAGCTCATCATGATGCAAAAGCGAGTAATATTCTGATGACTTTTAATCTAGCTACAGAGGCATATGATTCTTCAAAATCAATTCCTTTTTCTTGGAAATACCCCTTGGCAACTAGTCATGTCTTATTTCTTATAACTAATTCACTCTCATCCAGTTTATTTCTAAATACCCATTTAGTTCTAATTATATCAACAGTCTCTGGTTTTGGAACTAACTCCCCTACTTTGTTCCTCTCAAACTGCTTAAGCTCTTTTTGCATTGTAATAATCTAATTCTCATCATTTAAAGCTTGATCAATGCTAGTTGGTTCAATTGTAAAAATAAAAGTATAATGACTACAAATATTTTGCATAGACCTTCTTGTTTTGACACCATCATAGACATTACCTATGATTTATTTTCTAGGATGAGCACTAATGAATCTCAAATTAGTAGGAGGTTGATAGGAAACATTACCTGGACTTACTTCCTCTTCATTTCCTGAATTTAGTATGTCTTCACAGTTTGTGCCATCTTCTTAATCCTTCAATTTAAGCTTCTTCATATTTGTTGCAGCTTCATCTGCATCACTATTACACTCCTTTCTTGGGGTTACATTTGCTTCATCAAATTTAATGTGTATAGATTCTTCTACAACCTATGTCTTCTTAATGTAAACTCTAAATGCTCTACTATTAGAAAAGTAATCGAGGAAGATAGCTTCATTGCTTTTTAAATCAAAATTTTCAAGGTTATCTTTTTCATTGTTTAGCACATAACATAAGCATCCAAAGGAATGAAGATATGAGATATTTTGTTTTTTTCCTTTCTAAAGCTTTTATGGGTTTTCTTTTAAGATTGCTTTTATGATAACACTATTTAGCACATGCTAAGCTATATTGACTGCTTCTCTCCATAATGTTTTGGATAATTTAGTTTCATTCAAAATGGTTCTAGCCATTTTTTGAATTGTCCAATTCTTTCTTACTACAACTCCATTTTGTTGTGAAGTTTTGGGGGAAGAAAAACTATAGTGAATTCCTTTTTCATCACAAAAATAATAAATTTTCTATTCTCAAATTCACCATCATGATCACATCAGATATACATAATTGACATTTGTTTCTTATTTTTAACTAGCTTTGAGAATGTATAAAATATTAAAAATGCTTCACCTTTGCTAGTTAAGAGAATTACCCAGTTGAATCTAGAGTAGTCATCAACGATCATATATACATATCTTTTTCCTCTAAGGGTGATAATATCTGATGGTTCAAATAGATCCATAGGTAGTAATTCCATAGTCTAGATGTAAATACCTCATTTTTAGGATGGAAGGATATTTTGGTCTATTTTGATAGTTGAAAAGATTTGCATATTTGATTTTTGTCATAGTTTACTTTTGGTAGACCAATCATAAGATCCTTTTTTCATAAAGATCTGATATTTGACATATTGATATGTCCCATCCTTTTACGCTGTACCTATGGATTATCTTTTACTACAATTAAACATTTTCTAACAACATCATCTAGTTGTACAAGATAAATATTTTCATGCCTTTTTCTACTGAACAATAGATCATTGTCTATACTGAATACATTACATGCAGATGGTTCAAAAACAACTTTGTGACCCTTGTCACATAATTGACTAATACTTAGCAAATTATGCTTGAGTCCTTCTACATATAATACATCTTCTATGCATGTATTGAATAAACCATAAAATTTACCTACTCCTTTGATGAGGCCTTTGTCATCATTGTCCAATGCCACGGTTCCTCCATTTATCGACTTCAATTCTTTGAATACTTTTTATTCTTGGTCATATATCTTAAGCAACTACTATCCATGAACCAGGTATCACCAGACGTAGCTTTGAGACTTACCTGCATTCAAAGCAAGTTTTTTTCTTACCTCTTTTGTACCCAAGTATTGAGTTCAATAATGTTAGTGGAATTGTGTGTGCAAGAAGCTTTATGTATAATCCTTGCATTTTCATCTCATTTTTGCACCTTTTGCTTGCATCTTTTTGGCATAGCAATCATATGCTTATGTCCAATTTTGTTGTAGATATAATAAGTGTTTAGAACTTTGCTAGGTGTATTATATTACATTGGTTTCGTTACTCAGGGATAAGCTATGAATCTTCTAATGTTTGGGCAGTTTTTTCTTTTTTCCTATGAGGTTCATTCCCTTGGAACATCCAATAAATTTTTGTGAGTTTTAATCATCTGACTATTCACAACCAAGTCTCTTTTTACTGGTTTGACCAGCCTTCTCATGAACTTGGTCACAGATTTTCCTGGATTAGAGAATTTGCTTTACATACTGTTTAATATTTCTATCTTCTTCTTTAGATTTTCAACCTCTTTTTGTAGAGATAGATTTATTTCTACCAAAATATAATTTACTTTGACAATTGTATCAAAGTGTCTTTTCTTTTGAGTAAGTTTTTGGCAAAGTAATTCAAACTCATTGAAGAGAGAGTTGTAAGAATGTTGTAACTCATCAAACTTTTTACATTTGACACAAGTACTATTTAAGCTTGAAGAGTTGAAACTATAAAAGCAGTAAGTTTACCTCTGTCTCTAACTCTGTTGTACCTTGCTGTTTGATGGTAATTTGATTTGTTGATTTATTTTCCATCTAGACTATGCAGCATATTCTAGCAAGGTGTCCAACTTCAATGTCACCTTTCTCACTTGAGCTTCCTTGCTGAGTCTTCATCATTCACGTACATTCCTCTAGCTTGGTTTCTTAAAGACTTCTTGAAGTGCTTATTTTATTTTCTTTCATCCTTCTAGTTTATATTTACTTTTTCTTCATTGGGACACTCAGGAGACATGCGTCCGATCCCTCCACATCTATAGTATGTGAGGAGATCCTTCTTTCTTTTAGTCAGTTTCTTCTATTATCTAGGTTGTCTCTTAGAGGTGCTGCTTCTGCTGCTTCTTGCAAATCTGAAGTTTCTGACTAATATAGCCATATCATCTTTAGATTGTAATGCCGGATCACTACTGCTTTATTTGGTGACTTTGAGAGCAATACTTTTCTTTAGCTTTATTAGCTCCTCTCTCTTACTTTTGATCAGCTCCTGTGATATTAGTGAGCTAATAAGATTGTCCACCAGAAGAGTATTTAGATCATTTGCTTCTTCTATTATTATGACCTTCTGGTTCTAGGATTCTGATAGAGCCCTTAGTTTCTTCATTACCTATTCAGAATTTGTAACTTCTTTTTCCAATCCTTTTAAAGTGTTAGTAAATTTAGAAAAATGAGTATACATTTTTGATATACTTTCTCCTTCTATCATCCTAAAGTTTTTTAGTTCTCCTTTCAACATATTTCTTCTAATTTCCTTGACTTATGAGGATCTTTCATATATAGAGACAAATTTATCCCAAATACCTTTTGCAGTAGTTCAAGAGGATACTCTATCAAACTCAGATTAAGATAGTACACAAAATAATGAGTTCATAGCCTTTGCATTATTTTGGACTGAGGTGGCTTCCTCTTTGGTCCATGTATCTACTTCAGTAGTAGGAAGAGTAATTCAAACTTTAATGACCTTCCAAGACTTCATATCATTAGTTAAAATGAATTGCTTCATCTTCAACTTCCAGTAAACAAAGTTGCCAAGTAGACGATTGCCCATTGGTATTTATAATGATGATGATGGGTTTGCCATTGGTTACTAGAAGTATTTATGTAGTTAGCTCTAATACCACTTGTTGGTCCTAAAGACTGGGTAAAAACCCAAGAGGGGAGGGTCAAATTGGGTACCTAAAAATTATTACTCAACCCTTTAGGATTAATTGTTCCTCTAACAAACAATCACTCAATCAACTAAAGTACAAGTAAATAAGACATAAGGGTTTTTATAGTGTTTTAAGTAAACACTCCACTCCACTCTTCCAAGAACACTTTCCTCTTAGTGTCTTGGGTTTCATTATTCCTAATAGCAGAAATAGAATAGTGCTCTCAACACTCTTCTAGATTCTAGCTTTAGGGGGGATAAACATAGTGCTCCTAGCACCCTTCTAGATCTTAGCTCTATGAGGCATATTCACATTGTTCCTAGTACTCTTCCAGATTTCAAATCTAATGGGTGTAAATAAATAGCTCTTGCCTACACTCAAATAGTCACAACTCTTTTTGAGTCTAGTCTCAACCATTATCTCAAGGAGTTTACAAAGAATGTATATCAGAAGTTAAAGCACAGATATTTATCAGTAAGCACAGTATGGTTTCTGAATTTTAAATGAAAAAGTAAATAATCTTCCCAAAAGGTGGTTGGGAGCCTTCAAAGAAAGTTAAGAAAGTTTGAATGCAAGGCTCTTGACTCTTGAAGAATAGCAGAAAGTTTTGGCTCACATTAGTAAATGCTCTCAAGAGAATTTTTGAACATTTTTCTTAATTCTTTGGTGTCTTCTCCTACTCCAATGATCTTCATTTATAGCTGCTTTGAATTCCAACTGTTGGTGGTAGGTGAGCTCCATTAAGGATAAGGGATAGTTCTGGTTATTGTATTTGAATTCTTTAACTTTTACTTAATCCTCATCTGTTGAAAATGCTTACAGACTAACCTTGGATAAGATTATTTTTAGTTTCATAATAAGCTTTAGTCGAGGTATTGCTACAATAGCTGACTCTTTCATCAATATAGAAAGTGTGTTATTAATGCTAAATAAAGACCAATGATTTGGCTTGCTTGTTATTCATCTTTTACTTATGATAGACAAAGTATTTATCCAGCTATTCATCAGACAAAGTTCCTTCATCTTTTGGTTTATCCTTTATAAGTAGCAAATGAATCATGGAAATTCATTTCATCACATCATCTATTAAATTGTCTATTGTAATTAATAAACAGATGAATTGTTCTTTTCAATGCTTTGTCTTGTAGATTATTTGTTGAATTATAAATGCAAGGATGACTTGTTTCTTTAGCACTTCGTCTATTGAATTATTTGTTGTAAGTAATAGATAAATTGTTGGAGCATAGATAGATTTTCTTTATTGCTTTGTTTGATGGGTTGTCTATTGTAAGTAATAGACTAATCATTGAGGTGCAGATGAATTTTCTTCAATACTTCATCTATTGGGTTGCCTATTGTAGATAGTAGACAAGGTTAGTTGAACAGACAAATGCCATTGCTCTGCCAGATGAACATTTTATTCTGCCATACGACCTTCACTTCTCCACTTTGTCTATTTATAATAAATGATTATAGGCTCACTAATGATAGACGAAGTCTTTGCTTTGCCATATGACCTTTCAATGCTCCACTAGAAGATCTTCACTTCTCTTCTTTTGTCTATTCTCAATAGACAACCATTGTCTTAACTATGAGTTGCTTATGATAGACAAAGTCTATTGTATACACCCCATTTTGCATCCATTAAATATAATCTTTCACTTCGATAAACAAATGGAGACAGTTGAATTCTTTTCATTCGAGCTTTATCTATAACGGTACTTTATCATTTGCTTCTTTACTTGGCCCAAGCCTTGATGCTTTGGAATATGTTTTCTATGCCCATTTTTCGTAAGGCCTGAACTTGATTCTACATACTAAAAACTTGGCAACAATAATTAGTACACAATCTTTAATCAAGTTTTGTTTATTATTGAAACCATGCATTTATACCAACATCTCCAACCTTAAGTTCCACTAATGACATGGGGAATTACACCTCCCTTATTTTTCGAGCTCACTAAGAATTCACATACAACCTGATTTCCCTGAGCTTACTAGGAACTTCACATTGTTGGTTTCTCTGAGCTTACCAACAAAGTCCTACACCACTTAGTTTCTTGAGCTTACCAGGACCTCCTTTTAATAAACATAAACTGTATAATGAAATGCCTTTATCTTGGCTAAGGTATACACATGGTTAAGCTTAAATGTAAAAGATAAATGATAAACATTATAGTATTTTGTTCTCCTCTTGAGATGAGAATGATAAAGCTTTAAGCTTATTGATCTTTGGAGTACCTTGGAGTGAATGTACTTTGAAACTTGGTAAGTTTCTTATGATTGATTAGTGTTTAGCTTATAGAAACCTTAAGCATCTATTTTTTCTTCAATGAAACTTCTATTTATAAATTTTGAAGAGTCTTTTGAGCATTGGGAAGAGGACCATTGAAAACTAGCCATTATAATGCCATGTCAATTTCCAACTATTATGACTATAGACATTTGTAGAGTCTTTATAGACCTCTGAACATCATGACTTCGGAATGCCCAACTAGGCAACAAGTTCTATAGACTTCAGAAGTATTATAGCTATCCTTTGAAATGCTATAGCTAGACACTATAGTTAACATCTGTCATAGTAAAAATTACTGTATCTTTTCACTATTTAAAAACTTCTATTTTAGATAGCAACGTCTACAGACCTCTGGTTTACTATAGCTGTCCTTTGAAATATTGTACCTATCCTCTGAAATTTGAAATCTTACCAAAATTTCATTTGTTTAAGTTAAACTATTCAATTCATTTACAAGTTTTATTGTTATCAAAACTATACACCTAGCCTCAATAGAGAATAATAATACTAATTGCAATAACCATAAGAGAAAGCATGTTTACCTTAATAAATCATAAAATTATATGCATATAGGTAAGAGGTAGAAGCAACATTATTCAAAACTAATAGAAATATACACATTACATTGGATCAAAATATCAAAAGCGAAAATGAAAGTTGTAAAGAAAAATTAAAGGTTGAAAAAAGAAAAGTCACAATAGTCATAACAAATACTAAGTTACAAAAAGTATAAAATTTTAGTAATTACAAAATTCCTAATATCATAAAGAGGAGAAGAGAATTATTCACTACTTGCAATATTGTTAAGTAGCCTTGTAGCACCCCTCTATTTGTTTTTCTAGAGGATAAACCTCATCAATTCTTGCCAATATAGTAGAAATCAAAAGATAATAATGGTTGATCATGGAAACTAGAGGGGGGGATGAAAATAAATCTCTATTTCGAGTGTATAGAAGAGAACTTCAAATAACATTCCCAAAAATAATGTGTTTTGGCTAAGACATCATTTCACAAATCTTAATTCCCCATGATTATTAGAAAACTACCAATAAAAATGAATCACTGGTAAGATAAGAGGATTCCCATGCTTAGCCACATTAAAGGCATAAGGATAAATACTAAACAAATGATAAAAGATCTAGATAGATTCTAGGTAGTGATAGATGGGGACAACTTCTCTAACCAAAGAAAGGCCTATAAGCTTAGAGACCTCTTCTATAAATGGGGAAAGTTTTACATGTCCAAACTTGAATACATTTTAGTGTTTAGAAACTGTTTATAACATTTAACAAAGTAAAGTCTACATGTACTAGGGCTAGATCAAGATAGCCATGAGATTGCACATGAGAAAATCTAATTGTTCAATAAGAGACATATGCCTAGCCATGAGAGTGAAGCCTCCCCTATGTGAGGATCAAAGGTATGTGATAGAATTGTAGGATTACTAAAAATTATAGTCTCTAGAACCCAAGAAGTAGCTAGATTTGGATGGGAAGAAGGGGTTTAAAGAAGATATTAGTGACATTATAGGTAAAAAGAAGAAGCAAAATAAAGGAGAGATAGTAAATAAAAAAGCCAAAGAAGAGAGGTGAAGATCATCACTAAATGTAAAAATTGCAACCACCAAAGAAAGAGAAGTTGCAGGTGACAAAGAAGATGGCAACATAGGTTTTGGGGTTTACCTCCTTAAGTTTCTTCCATAGCTAGAGAGCCATCATGAGAAGAACATGAGCTTCTTATAGGTATTGGGCTAACATCTTCCCCATTGAATGAGGAGAGAAGCAATGGGGGCACCTTTTGTTGGATTTTTTGTCTTGTATTCTGTAAAAGTTTTAGTGGGTCTACGTATGTGAGATGGGCCTAGCCGAGTATATGGTTGAGATAAGGGAGTAATCATGTAAATCCTAGGGTTTCCAAGAGAGGAGTGAGAGAAGGGGTTACAAGAGTGTATCAATTTAGGTATGCATGTGAGACATTCCATGGGATGGTGTGAGACATCATGGATGTATCTTTATAACCTATTTTCATAGTGGATTGATTATTTCTCTCTAGTAGTTTTTTCCTTTTGAGTTGAAGGGTTTTCTATGTAATTCTTATGCCTCTAATGTGTATTTATTTATGCCTTTGATTTATATATGTATGTCTTGTGTTTATGATGATGACCTATTATTAGTATCGGAGCTTCTTTAACAAAGATATCAGAGCTTATTAGTGGGATTTGAAATCCTTGTATCATATTAGATATGGGTCATGATTGAGAGAGTAGGAACACTAAGATTGTGGTGGGTAGCAAGGATGGTTGATGGTTTTTGCATGGCTCCAAGGTAGCATTTGGACGACTAAGATTTTGGGTTGTTAGGTTCAGACAACATGTGCAATCGAAGACACTGATTGAAGGCCGAATGGAGGTAGCGGTTGTGATAATTGAAAATAACTAGAATATAGGCATGATGTTTTTTGTCAATTGGAGATGAATGATGGCTAGATGCATCCAATGACATGCAATAGTGACAATTATTGATTTCTTTAAGCAGCTGATGGATTTTTCATCAAACAACCCTAGTGGGTTCGTCCAAACAGCGGCAGGATGTTGTTTGGTGAGATTATAGATCTAATGTGATGGAGACAATACAGGCAAGAAAAAAAAGGTACTAGATGTGCTTGACGTTGGTTTCAGGTAGTGTGCATGGTGACAAGAGCAATAGGCAGTGGGAAAAGACATCCCATAGTAGATGAATGGCAAGACATGATTGCTTCATTACGTGGAAGAAGAAACCAAAGTAGTAGGATGCTTGTGTGATTTATGGTCACTGGAGGTGGAGATTTGATGCAGCAATGACTCATTAGAGGTTGGAAGGGAGCGTTAACTTTGTTGGTTAAACCTAATTAGCTGAAGGCACTAGAATGGTAGCAACAGTTGCTAGTGATGGCGGCCAAGGTTTTGGACAAAAGGTGAAGGTGACGCACCTAGAGTTTGGTGTGTCATGATAGACACAAGCAGAAGCTTGATGACCCATATTTTATGATCTAGGTATTGGATTTAGGTATTCTAGGTATCAATTTTCATATTTTTGGATGCTACAAACACAATCGTGGGGTTAGATTGGGCAGATTATGTTTTGGTTATGTGGATTTGATGAGATGTGCAAATCTACTATGACTTGGTGATGATCAGTGATCCTGAGTGATAGATTTGGATGCTTGGAGGTACTATGGATATTGTAGATGATGAAAATTTAGTGGATGGTGCATTACTGCATGTTGTCAAAGTGGGTTACGGTGATTCAAGTTGATCGAGGTAGATCTAGTTTAACATCATAGAGATTTGAGCAAACTTGAGTGGATTAGTGTAGCAATTATGTTGTTTTGATGTTGATTGCACACATGGATTATTCAGATTGAGGTGGAGTAGTGGACTTTATAGATAATGATTGTGCTACAGATGTTGCATTGATTGGTTGCTTGTTTTTGTATGTAAGATACGGATGGTGCACAAAGAGTACGAAAATTAGATGGTGGTTTTCTTGTATTCCATGGAAGGCAATCATTGTGGTCCTTAGGCTGTGATTAATGGTGGATAGTGGTAAGTCTAATAACTATGATCGTTAGTGGATGTGGAAGAGCTTGAGAGTCTTGAGACTATGATGGTTGGAAAATTATTAAACTAATGTAGGCATAGTTTGGTAGTGAATGCACAAGTGGTGCGTGAATGAGTGCATGATTAGTTGCACTAATATGCAAGTAGCATGTGGTTTGGCATGTATATGGTTTAGCATGTGTGTAGTAAGCAGCAGCTGGTCGAGCTGATGAGCATAGGGAGTGCAGTTTGGCATACATGTGGAGAGATAGTAAGTATTGAGATAAGTGGAGCTCTTGTACTTATGTGATCATTTAAGTAATAAGGCTATTGCAGTTAAAGGGTTGCACACAGATAGCAATTGTGAAGACATGTGAATCTAGCTAATTTAGCATGCGGGTAGTCATAGTACAAGTGATGTGCAGATGATGACCAATTAGAGGTGCAATAAGGCTTGTGGGAGAAGCTCCTAAGAGAGACAAAGAAGATGACAAGATGTGCATTGAGAGGTAGTCTTCTTGATCTTTGGTTATGACAAATCTCTTTGGATGCTAACAAATGAAAGAGATGGAACCATGCAATTGCATAATGGTGGATTATGTAGGGCATCTCATGTGAAAATGTGGGTCATGCTAGTTTGAGTATGGTTGTGATACTGGTTTAATCATCAAGAGCTGGCTTTATGTTTGTAGAATCCAAGTTAGGGTGGAAATTTGTTAGGTTTTTGTGTTTTGTATTCTACGAAAGTCTTACTGAATCTGCGTATGTGAAATGGGCTAAGAGTTTCCATGTTGGAAAGCTTAATAGGAGAGCTATATAGTGAGGTTTCAGTTAGGGATTCAAAAAGAGAGATTCTAGGGTTGAGAAAAGGGAGTCATTATGTAGATCTTAGGGTTTTACAAAGAAGAGTGAGAGAGGGGGTTATGAGCATGTGTTGATTTGGGAATATGTGTAAGGCATTCCATTATATATGTGTAAGACATCATATGTGTATCTCTATAACCTTTTTTTTTATAGTGGATCCTATGGTTTTTTTCCTTCTGAGTTGAAGAATTTTTCACATAAATCTTGTGCCTCTAACTTGTATTTGTTTATGCCTTTGATATATGTGTGACTATGTGTATGGTCTTGTATTTATGAATATAACCTAAAATTAGTATCGAAGCTTCCTCAATACCTTTAAAGCTCTCTCTCCAAGAACTGCCAAGTTGAAGGGACAAAAGAGAGACATAAGGTACAAGATACTTGGTAAATTTCACTCGCTAGATAAAGACAAAACCTTGGGTGATATGGGTGCATAAAAAAGATGTCATTATCATTATAAAATAATAACATCAAAAGAAAGAAAAATAAAATGGGAGGCTATAATGTCGTCCATAACAGAAGTAATAGTATAACATCCCAAGTAGAAGCACAATGCTACCTAAACCATTGTAAGGATGCTTGCTAGGAAAATTTTGAGTTCATTTCTAGATAAGTATTAGATCACTGAAATCTAAAGACATGCATTAAAGAAAAAGAATCTACCTATATCCTTTATAGTGTTAATTCAGAAGCAACTCATAATATAATAAGTGTCATAATATAAGGAAAGTACCATTATTAGTGCAGCATCACTAGCCCTAGGGCATTATAGCACAAAAGATAAAATCAAGGGAACCTATGAAGAAGAACAAGAAAAATTAATCTATTCAAAAAATTTGAAGTACAAAAATATTCAAGAAAGCCTCTATAAGATGGCACAACCAAAGAGGAGATAGGTGAATTGGGTTTTTCAAAAAACCCTCCCCCTCCCCACCAACAAACCACCCCCCTTCCCCCCCTTCCCCCCCTTTTGGAAATTAAAACCCTCATAGTAGGTCACTAAACAAAATAATGCAAGTATGGAATGCAATCATAGAGTAGATACAGAATTTTACTATAGTTCAGGATACCTTCTCCACTCTTCTAAGCACTATCCTCAGTGACTTGGGTTCCACTAACTTAGTGTGATACAATACAAATTAGTGCACCCAACACTCTTCTTGATTCCAGCTCAAGGAGGCATAAAATAATTAGCAAATTGATTATGAGACACACTTTAACAATCAATATTACTCTTGTTAAGTTTGCTTTTAGTACCTGTTAAGTTTAACTCCTTTACTAAACTTAATTTTGATGATGAACGAGATTAAATAACTTAGTTTTGATGATAAACAAACAAATGAGTGAAGAATTAAAGTACTAAAAAATTACTTTTCAAGTGTTACAGTATTAAATATCAAAATAGATCAAGGAAAGTAAATAAAGGTGTTAACCGTAAAATCATTAAATTAACCCTTCAAAGAAATATATACAAACAAATGCTCAAATAAAAGGAAATTCAAAAATCATTAAAAAGCAATTCAAAATTTAATCAAAGGCTTAGCATGAAAGTTAGAAGTTGATAAGAAATGAAATATCAAATCAAGTTTTAATCAAAAGTTACGCCAAAGTGTTTTAGAGCGACATTAGAAATATAATACGTAACTCAGAAGCACTCAAAAGTTACTAGATGTAACTCAAGACTAGGCCAGAAGTATTTCAGAATTGACTCAGAATCAAAATGAAGCAATACTAAACATCAGAAGAAAAATAAAAGTTATCTCAAAAGTATAGAGGCAAGTTAGAAGTAAAATAGAAATAATATTCGTAAATAGAAGATCTTCAGAGAAACAAATAGAAACAACCTGGAAGACAAGTCAGCTATTCAGAATCATGCTAGAAGAAACACAACACTACATAGAAGTAATATAGAACATGGACATGGTGCACAGAAGCAATGCAGAAGCACCGTCCTATCACACCATCACACAGAAGCAACCTAGAATTGTAAAAAGCTACATAGAGTCTATCTAGAAGACATTTAAGTTATTTAGAGCCATGCCACAAGAATTCTTAGATAGCTAGAAGCAATGCAAAAGCACCATCAAGAACACAAAAACAATGTAGAACAGTAACACACTACTCATAAGCAATACAACACTACACAGAAGAAATGTAGAACTATGTCATGCTGCACAAAAGCAATACATAACCATAACACACTGTGCAAAATCAAGCCAGCAGTATATTCAAGTAAACATGATTAAATGAAGTTATAGAGAAGCAAAGCCTAAACTTCATAGGCAAATCAGAGGCAACCCAAAATTTTTTCAAAAGCCTAAGATATGATCATTGAAGAATAAGACAGTGGATAGAAATTGTGAAGAGGATACTACCAAAAATATACTTACCACAGAAACTCTAAAGACCTACTTCAGAAGTTCTGTTAAGGTAAGAATAGAAGCATAGAAGTTCTGAGGATGCTATTAAGAATTTTTGAACTTCAAAAACTTACAAAAGTCATTACTAACTCTGGCTAATTAATTTGAAAATGGTGCCAAAGGTTGCAACAGCTAAAACTTTTCAAATCCTATATAAAGAGGATTAAGATGATAATTAAACATAATAGAGATTGCACTGAAAATTATCTTTGATTCAAGAAAAAGCATTCACACCTTTTCATTATTCAACTCCAGCTGCTAAGATACTGTCAAAGTATTCAGAATCTTCAAATCAGATTTGCATAAACTTTAAAAGGAGTTTGAATTTGATCTCATTGCTTATTTTATTCTTTCAATTAAGCTTTAATTTTCATACATGTTTTCCTAAGTAAGAGGCATTATTTTTGTACATTCCATTTGAAAAACCAAGAGTTAGTTGGTAAGCTCTATGAAACCAACATTTTGTAATAGTTTCTCGTTAGCTTTGAAAAACTAGTAAGTTAGTTGTTAAGTTTGGAAACCAACGTGTATAAGTTAGTTGGTAAGCTAAAAAACCAATGTGCATAATTTAGTTGGTAAGCTAAAAACCAATAAGTTTCTAATGAACTTGAAAAAAAAATCAACAAGTGTTATAGTGGAACCTAAGTTCAGTAAAGGAGACTGACTCAGAGAAGTAGAGAAGAAACCCAAGAAGAGTTAACCATCATAAAAATTCTATGTATATGTGCTACAAGATATTCTTTATTTTATTTTAAGCACATTTCTTAAGTTATTGGCCAAAATTTTTGAAAGCTCAATTCACCCACCCCCTTAGGGACCAACAATACCAACTTAAGGCACAAATAAAGGTAAATGAAGGAAATAAAGATTAAGCTTTAATGAGTGCTTCAATTAATATATAGAGGAAGACTGGAGAAGCTTGAATCATTTTCTTTGAATGTAAAGAGTCCTTCCTAAGTTGTATTTGACAACCTTAAATGAGAAAATTAAAGGTTGAGAGCTTAAAGGCTTTTGTACTTTAGTTACTTGTGAGTGAATAAAGATTTAGGCTCTCTTAATGCTTGCAACAACCTATAAACATTCCTTATTGACTCCTTTCATGATTGCATTTAAAATCTAACTATTATAAGGTGGGTGGAGTGCATTAAATGCAAGGGAATGTTCAAATTTTTTGACTGTTGGAGTCGATAGGTGATATGGTAGGCGACTGGGCAAATCAATCGACTATGGTTAGATCTATGGAAAAACTCCTAAATGTATGTCCTTGACCACTCACAGGAGATATGGGAGGCGATTGAGCCAATTGGCTGCGGATTAGGTGATATCAGTTGGCGGATTGAGTTTGTCAGGCAATGCTTTAACTTGTTTGGTAGGCAGTTGCATGGGGTGATTGCGAATTTCGGTTGTGGGTTAGTAGGCGATATCCTCAAGCAATTGGGATATTGGCTATGGATGTTTAGAGAGAACACTTTCTCTTGAAGTGCTACAGGCGATATGCTTGGGCGGTTGAGATATCAGTTCTGGGGTAGGTAGTTGATCACTTCGGCTGTGGTCCTATAACCCTGTTTTTTATATTTTGTGTTTTGCATTTCTTTTCCATTTTTCATTTATGTGTCAATGTGATTTTGTTAATCATCAAAATAAGGATAATTGCAAGAGATAGGCAAGAGGGATCATTTACATTCTCCTCCTTTTTGATGAATTGATAAAACACACTCCTTTTTCAATTTCTTTTTGTACTTCTCATATGAAGTTTGTAAGGACATAATTTATTAAGATTTGAGATAAACATATGATGTTGATTAGATTTACTTCAACATTTTCTTGAACCTTTTTGTTATTTTTAAAAGGTGTAGGCAATCAGGTTGAAGAAGATCTTTTTACTTAAGCAAGAACTAAAAGTTATTCAATTATGTCTTCATAATTTGACATGTCAAATTTGGCTTCAACCATGTTCATATATAACATTAATTAAAGAAGATCTAATTAGGAATTGAATTCCTATTTGAGATCTTAAACATGAAAGTTTCCCAAGTAGGTTTAACTTATATTGGGGACTGTAATATTGTTAAATTCATTTTATATTCACAGATTTCATATACTCACTAATAGAACAACTTCAATATTAACTTAAGACAATGCCAATCTAGAATTGAGAGATATTTAATCATTTTAGCATTGTCAATTAAAAAATTTGATACATAACATATAACGTAACCCATATCAGCATTGTGTTAACTCAATCCAAAAACTATATCAACATGTTTTAACTAAATCCAAAAGACAACAAAACATATCATCATATGTGAACCAACAACAAATCATATAACCATATCCAAAACACCAACAATAAATCATATCACCATATCCAAAACAGATTAGTGTATATCAAAATTACAAGTAAGTTCTCATAGAAAAACATTTATCCTCACTACATTCCTCAAAGTCAAAGTCAAAGAAATGAAAAAGCACATGATACTACTCCCCCTTTTGTCAATCAACTGCCCCCCCTTCAAGGTAGCTCCCTTCCCTTGATTGGTTGGTGGAGTGACAAGCTCCCAAAAGGTGAAGCTAGGTTTAAGGACACTGTAGTGGGGTGCAGAATCCTAGGGCTAAATAGAAGAGGGCTCTGTGGGTGGGATAGGAATATCCAGAGGTGAAGTGCTTCTGGGAGGCTGTGCAGAGGTGGTAGAATGACATGGGAATCGAAGTGTGAGAGAAGTAAATCCAACTGCTATCTGATAAGAGATTAATCTTCCCTAACCATCATAAATTCTGCCCTTAAAGTGGCGACCTCCTTAGATAATCTCATATATGCAGAAAAAGGTTGAAAGCTGGGAATTGCAGGTGATGGTGGTGAAGAGGGTGAATCTTGTGTTGTAATGGCACTGCCTTCTCCCATTATCCCTTCTTCTTATCCTTGAGAATGTGTTCTCTGATCGTCTTCTTCTTCTTTCTTTGAACTTTCTTCATGTGACCCTTCTTCCTCTTCCATCTCTCTTTAATGTAGTTCATTCATTTCTCTTTGATAGTCAGAAAGTCTTATTTGCATTCTCTTTAGAAATGTTTTTCCAACTCAATCCTTTTTGTGTGTGGTCATAAAGCAAGCTGATTCTCCTTAGGTGGATATATTAAAATGCTCATAAACCTTAGTGATTCATATTCCAAAAGGTACAACATGACCAATTCTATGAGGCATGTATCTAAAGAGATGAAACATTATTCTCAAAAGACTAACTCTTTTGTAATTTGCTATTTTCCATAATAAATTAGCCTTAAACACATTTGCCATCTCAATTCCTCCCAACTTAGGAACTATAGAAGCTTCTAGAACTTTTCTGACCATCCTGTGCTCAATGGTCAAATATTTTGACTTCATGACACTATAAGCCTTAGTATACTCAACAATCTGGCTCTAGTGGATAATAACCCAAAGATATCTTTTGCTTCCCTATCATCATCTTCTTCTACTGAGGGAACTCCAATAATTTCCCCCAAATCTACTCAGGGGAGGTAAGATCATAACCAAAGAATATATTTGTTCCCTTCACAAAGGAAGCCTTCTACTTCTCTCTCTAGTTCAATAAAACATGGAGACTAATTCTTTAAAAATTGGAATAGTATAGTCTAGTACATCTGTCCAACCTTGAAAATTAAGCATGGACCTCATGTCAATCTTACATACATCCAAAAAATTTAGATCATTTTTTTAGTAACATGTACTGGGTGACCCAACATAGAGGTGTAAAATTTGAATTTCCTATCTTCCCCTCCAAAGTATGATGTTGGCAAATCCCTAGGGTTAAAATTTTCCATTGGAACTCTTTTTCCATTTACTTTTTCTACCAGGGATTTGAGGTCAAACATCTTAATACCTTATATATTTACATTCATGTTCACTTCTTCCTCTCTTCTTACATCTTCATTCATAGGAGTAGGTTGAGAAGAATTACCTTGGGATTCACTTTCAAAGTGAACCTATCTAGATCATGACTATGGGATGCTCTAGATGTGGATGCACCCCCTCTCATTTTAGGTCTCTTCATTCCCTTTTAAGTCTTAGAGACAATCATTTTAGGAACATTGACTATGGAGCGAATGAAATGGATTAGGGAGAGTGAAAATCAACAAGGAAAAGAGTACTATGAAGATTTTTGGGTTGTGAGGCAATTTCGGTTCGCGCTTGAGGCGACTGAGGAGAAAAATGCCAAGAATAAAGAAGAGGAATGGTCATGTGTCTTGCCTTTCTTTCAAAACTTCAGGCGCTTAGGACCATGGCTGGCTTGAGTGCAAGCGGCTCTGCTTCTGAAGTCTGATTTTCCTAATTTGTGTTCCTCCCTTTTCTAAGTTTTAAACATCTACGAGTCCCTAATCATAGATAGTCATCATACATTCTTATAATTAATCACAAATAAATCTTTTTTAATAATTTCTTAAATGAATAAACACAACTCATTTCATTTTAGACAATGCATGTTCCTATGTGTTTACATCTATCATTGCTAATTCTCTCCTAATTTTATAAACTTTTTTTTGGTGACAATGGCTTAGTGAAAATGTAGCTAGTTGAGTGTCTGTGGGCATATATTCTTGACATATATCATATTTTTTCACATGATCTCTAATGAAGTAGTACCTAATCTCAATATACTTGGTGTGTGTAGCACTGAATTTTTTGTTAAGCAAATTAAGCTTATGTTATCACAACTTATAGGAATATCTTTATATACTTGACCATAATCTAGAATTTTTGTTTTATCCAAAGAAATTATGCACAACAACTTTCAACTGCTACATATTTAGCTTTTATAATAAAGAGAGATACACTAATTTGTTTCCTTGAGAACCATGAAACCAATATGTTTTTAAGGAATTGACAAGTTCCACTAGTACTTCTCCTTTTAACCTTGTATCCTCAAAAGTCAGCATCTAAATATCCAATTAATTCAAAGGTGGATCCTTTTGGATAATAGAGCCCTGTACCTAATGTGTCCACTAGATACTTCAAAATTATTTTAATTACAGTTAAGTGTGATTCTCTTGGACAAGATTGAAATCTAGCATACAAACATACATTGAATAATATATCTAGCTCAGATACAGTTAAGTATAAAAGAGAACCAGTCATGCTGCGAAATAGTTTTTGATCTACTAGTTTACCCTTTCTATCTTTGTCTAGCCTTATTGATGTGCTCATTGGTGTGTCTACTATCTTTACTTCTTCCATCTTGAACTTCTCGAGCATCTCTCTTGTGTACTTGGACTGACATATATAGATTTCATCTTCTCTTTGTTTGATTTGAAGTCCAAGAAAATAGTTTAATTTTCTCATCATGCTCATTTAATTCAGCTTATATGATTCTTGAGTATTCTTGGCAAAGAGTTTCATTAGTAGCACCAAAGATAATATCATCTACATAAACTTGAATAATCAAGATATCCATGCTATCATTTTTTCAAGAGTAGTGTAGCATTAACTTTTTCTCTCTTGAACTTGTGATTACTAAGAAACTTACTCAAACTTTCATACCAAGCTCTTGGAGCTTGTCTCAATCCATAAAGTGCTTTGGTAAGCTTATAAACATGATTTTGTTGATCATCAAGTTCGAATCTAGGAGGTTGCTCTACACAAACTTCCTCATTAAGATACCCATTAAGGAATGTACTTTTCACATCCATTTGGAATAATTTAAAGTTCATATGTGATGCAAATGCAAGTTGCATCCTTATGGTTTCTAATCTTTCTATAGAGATATAGGACTATACTTTCATCTAACTTGTTCCTAAAGACCTATTTGGTTCCAATTATATCAATGTGCTTAGGTCTTGGAACTAGTTCCCAAAACTTTATTTCTCTCAAACTGGTTAAGCTCCTCTTACATGGCAATAATCTAATTTTCATCAATGAGGGCTTGGTAAAT
This sequence comes from Pouteria campechiana, assembly GCA_036873735.1. Taxonomy (NCBI): domain Eukaryota; kingdom Viridiplantae; phylum Streptophyta; class Magnoliopsida; order Ericales; family Sapotaceae; genus Pouteria; species Pouteria campechiana. The sequence continues at coordinate 93,049 of JAYJMB010012075.1, forward strand.
GCAGGTGTGCTTAATGTTGGAAATAAATGCAAAATACCCACAAATGTTGTATATGGATCTTCTTATTCTAACTTCATCATAGATATCACTTTGATTTGGTCTCTAGGATGGGCATGCATGAACTTTAAATTAGTTGAGTGTTCAAATTGAACATTACTTTGATTTACCTCCCCCTCATTATCTAAATCTTGGTCATTATTTTGTCTTAAGGTTCCTTCTCTCCCCTTGATTTTCTACATGCTGGTTGTTTAACTTTCTTATGATTTCATCTACACCACTATCGTCCTCTTTCCTTAGGGTTAAACTAAATTCATTAATTGTAACATGCACAGACTCTTTTACAGCTTGAGTTTTCTTATTAAAAACTATAAATGCTTTGCTATTTGAAGAGTAACCAAGAAAGATAGCCTCATCCCTTTTTGGATCACACTTTCCAAGGTTATTCTTCCTATTGTTCAACACATAACATGTACAACCAAAGAAGTAAAAATATGAAATATTTAGTTTTCTACCCTGTCAAAGCTCATAAGGAGCTCTATTTAAAAAAGCTCTAATGTAAACTCTATTAATCACATGGTAAGCTAATCACATGGTAAGCTAAGTTAAGTGCTTCTCCCTAGAATTGCTTTCATTTAACATGGTCTTGCAATTTCTTGAATTATGTAACTTGATTAAAGATTATGTACTAATAGATGTTATCAAGTTTTTAGCATACAGAATCAAGTTGTAGGTCTTAAAGAAAAATGAGCACAGAAAACATATTCCATGGCGACAAGGCCTGAGCAAGTAAAGAAGCAAAAGATGAAGTATCGTAACAGACAAAGCACGAATAAAAAGGACTTAGCTTTTTCCATTCATTTGTCAAAGTGGAAAATATATCTGACGGATGCAAGACAATATATATACAATAGACTTTGTCTATCATAAGCAAGCCAAAGTTATGCCAATGGTCATCTGATAAGAACAGACAAAGGCAAAAGAAGTGAAGACCCTTTCAGCAAAACAAAAATTTCACTGCCATCAACAGACAAAGCAAGTGAATTAATGATCATTTGGCATCAATAGACAAAGCAGAAGAAGTAAGGAGCATCTGGCAGAACAAATAATTTGTCAGTGATTGTCTGCCATTAACAGACAAAGTGGAGAAATATTTCATTAGATAAAGTCATGAAGAAAACACATCTGCGATCCAACACTTTGTCTGTTACTTACAACAGACAAACCCAACAGATGAAGCGCTGAAGCAACAAGACATCTATGCCTCTATGATACAATAGATAAATAAATTCAATGGTTGATTCATCTATCATTCGTCTGTCTCTTACGAAAGACAAAGATGAAGGGACTTTGTCTTATGGACTGCTAGACAAATAGTTTGTTTATCATAAGTAAAAGATGAGCAATGGTCATAATGAATCATTGATATTTGCTCAATATTAATAACAATCTTTCTATATTAATGAAAGATGTATCCATTGCAGTAATACCTTGACTAGAGCTTATTGAGAAACCAAAAATCATTTTCTCAAAGGTCGGCGCTGCAGGCATTCCAGCATATGAGGAATATGCAAAAGTTAAAGAATTCAAAATACAACAATTAGAATTTTCTCTATTATTAATGGAGCTCACTTACCACCAATGAATATAATTTAAAACAACTATAAATAAAGCATCGTTGGAGCAGGAGGAACAGACGAAGTATTGAGAAAATTATTCAAAACCCTCTTGAGAACATTTACTGATCTGAGCTAAACCTTCTGCAATCCTTCAAGAGTCAAGAGCCTTACATTCAAACCTTAATTTTTTAAGGTTCTCAACTACCTTTAGGAAGATTATTTACTTCTGAATTCAACTTTCAAAAACTTTCCCTTGTGCTTATTGAGAAATTACTATGCTTAAATTTCTGATATTCATTTTTTGTAAAGTTTCTTGGGCTAGTGGTGGAGACCAGACTCAAGAAGAGCTGTGATTGTCTGAGTGCAGACAAGAGCTAATTATTCATGCCCCCAAGAGCTAGAATCTAGAAGAGTGTTGGGAGAACTTTGAATACACCCCCTAGGGCTACAATCTAGAAGAGTGTCGGGGATACATGTTTATGCCCCCTGGAGCTAAAATCCAGAAGAGTATCGGGAACACTTGTTTACGCTCCCCTAGAGCTGGAATCTAAAAGAGTGTCGAGGACACGATTGTATTTCTGCTATTGGGAATAGTGAAACCCAAGATATTAAGAGAAAAATGCTCTTGTAAGAGTGAAGTAGAGTATTTACTCAAACCACTGTAAAAATCATTGTGTCTTATTTATTTTGTGCATTTGTTGATTGAGTGATTGATTGTTAGAGGGAAGAATAATCCAAAAAGGGGAGAAATAAATTTTTTAAAGTACCCAATTCACCCTTCCCCTTTTGGGTTTTATCTAATCTTTGGGACCAACACACATATCTCTTGCCACTAAGACTTAACATGTTAGATGGCCCAAATAGATCCATGTGTAGTAGTAACCTGGAGGTCTAGATGTGGACTCTTTATTCTTTGGCATAAATGACAATTTGGTCTACTTAGGCCTTGTTTAGATGCACGTTTCGGGAACCTTAATGGAAGTTTATGAGCAATAAAGTACTTTATGATTACGTATCAACTATTTGGATAAACATTTAAAGGTAATGTATGCTGCCACAAATGCCAACATTTGATGTTCTGGGAGAAGTAGGATTTTTTCGCTTCTCCAAGGCCTTCCCGTGTTAACTAATTTTAAGACAATATTACCCTCTTCCTCTCCCATAAAAATATAAGATCATACGCATGAGATTAAAATCATGTTCAGATATCCAGATACCATGAAAGTGCTAATTTTTTTACTTATCTATATTAATATTATTTTTTCAAATTAAAAAAATAAATTTTATTCTTAATATTTCTTTTTTATTTTGATAGATGATTTGGAATGTGAAGTCCAATTATAATGAGGATCATATTCTTATTTTATTCTCTCAAATCAGCTTATGATTCTTTTCAGAAGTAATTTATTCAAATTCGTAGCTTGGCTCGGAATTCACTCGCAATACTAGATTGTATTGTCTAGATGCAAGTCCTTATAGATCTCAAATCCCAATATGAATAGCTTGGGTATTGGCTACATTTTTCCATTTGAGTATTTACCATCAATGTTATCAAATTGGACTGAAGGTTGAATGGATTAAGCATGTGGTGCATAGTTTGTCCAATTTAACTATATGATTCAACCAAATTGACTAATTTAAGAAATTTAACAAGAATATAAAAAAATTTTAAATCATATATCTTAACTTAAATGAATAGATCATTTAACACTAAATTATATGAAAAATATATTATTATTAATACTTATTTTAAATCTTAAAAAATTGATTGGCATATTATATTAAACTTTCATGGAATATAATTATTTTATCATAAAATATACATTAAAATTATTATATTTAGAATATATAAATGTTAGAGAACTCTAACACAGATACCTAATTTGTCGGGCTACGCTTTGCCACATAGGATCTCTATTCAAAAGGGACTTCTATTTCTTAACTCTACGCAATCCAACATTC